>JAFFST010055234.1:25439-38454 GCA_022414735.1 Noturus placidus
ATTTGAATGACTTCTTTCTAAGATTCGATGCATTGAATGACTCTTCTCTAGAGAAGGTGGAGGTCTTAGATTCCTTTAATGACATTCCAGGTTATATGAAAATCGAAACTTTGCAGGTTCAGTCAATCTTTAGCAAAGTTGGCATTAAGAAATCCACAGGTCCTGATGGGTTGCCGGCAGTTCTGTTTAAAAAGTGTTCATCAGAACTAGCTGAGGCGTGGTGCCCTATCTTTCAGCAATCATACTGTTCCAGTGCTCTGGAAGAAGTCTATAATAATCCCAGTACCAAAAATTTCTTGTCCTAAAGCAAATAAGGATTTTAGACCAGTTGCACTTACTTGTGAAGTTATGAAGTGCTTTGAAAGAGTAATGCTGAACTCACTCAGACAAGATATAACTCCTTGGGTTGATCCCTACCAGTTTGCATATAGTGAGGGACGTAGCACTGTGGATGCAGTCCTTACAGTGTCTCATCTCATAAGGAAGCACTTAGAAGCTTCTGACGCTTATGCACGAGTTTTATTTGCTGATTTTAGTTCTGCTTTCGATACGGTCCGCCCTCATCTGCTAGTACAGAGGCTTGCTGACATGAAAGTTAATCTTTTAATTATCAAATGGTTTTACTCTCTTTTAACAAATAGGTTGCAACAAGTGAAGGTAAACGCCACACTCTCCAAGACTAAATATTGTAGTACAGGGGTACCCCAAGTAGCGGTCTGCTCCCCACTCTTGTTTACACTTTATACTAATGAGTATAGAAGTAGAGAGCCTAACAACTTTGTCATAAAGTTTTCCGATGACACAATCATTTTAAGTTTATTGCGTGCTGGCGATTGCCCTTCAACCTACTATAGGGAGATCGACTTCTTTAAGGATTGGTGTGCGAGGAATCATCTCCTTCTTAATAATATGAAAACTATAGAGATGATATTTGATCCCAGGGAAGTGAGAGCCCATGACTACCTAGTAATTGGTGATGGAGAAATTGAGCAAGTAACTTCATATAAGTACTTGGGTATACAATTAGATAACCAATTAAAAGGAAATGTGCATGTCGACTATCTGTGTGCCAAATTGGCCCAAAGACTGCACTTTCTACGCAGATTGAGATTGGTTGGGGTGAACACTAAGATCATGACTTTATTTTATAACGCTGTGTTGGAAAGTCTGATTAGATATGGTATGGCATCCTGGTTTGACCTCCTTACCATCCAGTGCAAAACAAATTGAAAAACTAATAAAAGCTGCAATGAAGGTTATGGGTAAGAAAGACTTCACTTCTCTTCAGATAATCTTTGAAAATATAGTCGTCTCCCAGGCACAGAAAATTTTGAAGGACCGTTCCTTGCACTTTGAATATAATGTCTTGCGTTCGGGGAAACGATATAGAGATAGCATATGCAAAAGTAATCGCTATAAGTTATCCTTTATTCCGACTTCCATTGCGCTCCTAAATAAACAAACTGCTCGGTTTAAGATGGCTTGAATAACCTCCGGCATCTTATTATTTTCTTAGCATAGTTTAATATTGTCCATGTGTTTGAACCAGGTTTTTATCAACCAGAGTATCATGTGATCAGCTATTGAATTGTGGAGTTAGAATTTTAAGTCTGATACATTATTCCCTTTTTGTGTGGCTAAGTGCAATTTACATTTATAATGGTCTTACTCCACTCTGGTATAAGGGCCCTGGTATTATTGATGTATAGGGGAGGACAATGAGATATGTGCAATGTAATGTAAATGCATGGTGATTGTATTATGTATGGTAATGTAAAGTCTATATATGTTATTGGTGTTCACTGTAGCCATATGCGGCATTGTTGGCCAAGACAAATTTCCCTCACGGGACATTAAAGTTTAATTAACTGACTAACTAACTTCTGTTTTTATTTTTTTATTTAGAATCCGTTTTTAAGTTTTAGACGTTCTGTGTTTTGTTGTGTTGAGGAGGTATTCTTTGGTTTGTTGGTGTTTTTAAGGTGTTTGTGTCCAATTTTTTTGCCTCCCGAAGCTGAAGGAAGGAGAGGAGCGAGCGATGAAGAGAAGAAAGAAAAAAGACGGTACCTTGGAAGAGAAGAAACCCAGAAAGAATCGAGTGTCAAAGCAGGGGTGAGGTTTGAGTCTGAAAGCCACACCCACGTCCTTAATTCTCCTGCCCTCCTTCTCGTTTCCTTATATGGACGTTCTGCCATTTTGTTTGTGTCCCTCAGTGTGTCTGCTCTGAACCGGCCTGAGAAGAAGAAGAGGAAGAAGCTGATGAAGGACTCTCTCCAGCTGGCGGCCATGCTCCGCCGCTTCACGCGTGAGAAAGAGGAGATGAGGAAAAAGAACCCTTCCACCGCCACTTCCGCCGCCGTTGCTGCTGCTGCTGCCACTTCCACCGCTGCCGTGGCCACCGTCACCGCCACGAGTCTCAAACCCCCAAACGCCAACCGCACTGTCCTCAACTCTCACTCAGTCGCCACCGGCAACGACCTCGCTGACCTTACCAACGACCCGGCCGTCATTCCGCTGCTGGGTCCGGCTAACGACGACATGCTGCAGGACCTGATGGACGAGCTGGACTTCTCGCTGCTGGATCCTCCTGAGCTGTCAGGCCTGGAGGGTCAGGGCGAGAACGGTAACGCCAGCGTGCAGAGAGGACCAGGAGCCGTCTCAACAGGACGCGTCCAGAGGACCGGTCTCATACCCCCTCCTCCACTGCCCAGCAGCCTTCCCGCCGCCCTCGCTAAACGCATCGAGGACCTGCGAGTGGTGCGTGCACACACACACACTTCATTTATTCATGTCTCTCAAGTGTAAGTCTTTTTTCTTCATTATCAACATTTTCAGTTTTAATAAATTTCCAGTATTTTCCCTTTTATTTATCTTTAGATTAATCTATATGTTAAATAGTTCATCTCTATATTTACCCTTTTTCACGTTTGTTTATTTTTCCATATTTTTTATTATCTAACAGATGTGGAAAGATGTTTCACGTGTGTGTGTGCGTGTGTGTTCTAGGCGTCTCGGCAGTTTGACATGGAGGGGAGGAAGAAGTTCTTCACACTGGACATGAACAACATCCTGCTGGAGTGAGTGTGTCTGTTCTGAGTCTCACACCCATCCCGTCCATCTCTTTCTCACGCAGCTCTCACTTTCATTTCATACGCCTGAGACACGCCCGGTCCGATCTTACACGTCTAACACCACCACGTAGAGAGGTGCGCAGATCGACCGGTTCATGTTCTGCTAGTGATGTCCGACTCGCGAACCAATCATTCATCCTGAATGGTTCATTTAATGGATTCGAACAGATTCATTTGTAAAGGTCGGAACAGGCTCTTCTGAGCGGGTCGGAACAGGCTCTTCTGAGCGGGTCGGAACAGGCTCTTTTGATCAGATTTTGAAAAAGGGATTCTTTTTTCGCCACAAATACAAGATCCGAATGGGTTTCTATGACGTTCAGCACAAACGTCAGATCTCATAAACTCGTGTGATGCTAAGGCTAGGACGGGGGTTTGCGCTAAGCCAACGGGTTACGGCGAATATTAAATAATCTACGTGTAGTCACAGTTCACAGACAGTGATGTTAAATAATCCACACCGGTCAGCCAATCAGGAATAAGAAAGTGATCTTAGCAAGGTCTAGTTATCATTACTATATATTTAAATTTCCTTCCCCCGTGTCATTTTCTGTCTCTGTGTGTGTGTGTGTGTGTGTGTGTGTGCGTGTGCGCAGCATCGAGCTGCAGGTGCAGGAGCAGCCGGCTGACGTGCGCGTGGCCGTGTACTCTCACCTGGAGGCCTTCGTGCCGTGTAATAAGGAGGCCCTGCTGAAGCGTCTGAAGAAGCTGAGTCTGAACGTGCAGGACGACAGGCTGAGGAACCCGCTGCTCAAACTCAAGCTGGCCGTCTGCGGCGCCATGCCCGAGCAGATCGCCCGCTACAACATGGACTGTCTGGCCAAAGTGGCAAAGTAAGCGCACCCCAAAGTAAACGCGATCTTCTCGTACGGCTCGCTATCACAGTGGATGTAAGAACTTATTATTTATTTTTTATAAGCACGTCTTTCGGAGAGAAACGAAGTGTGTGCGATTCCCCAAAACCTTTTCTATAAATATCTGTGGTGGGTGTCGAATGTCGAGAGGAGTTAATGATACCTGATCGCTTCATCACTCCAGCTTCTGATCCACTACATTTGAGGTAAAGAAAATGTTCTTTTACCATTTTGTGTGTGAACTCCAGGCAGCAGTCTGAGGAGGGTGAGAAGAACGGCTCGGATGAGGAGGACGAGGAGAGGCCGGGGAAACGGGTGATGGGACCCCGCAAGAAGTTTGTGTGGGATGATAAACTCAGGTAAAACCTCAGCTTTCACTGATTCGTGTTCTCTCTGTCTAATATTCTTTCTATATATTTCTATAATGTGTGTGTGTGTGTGTGTGTGTGTGTGTGTGTGTGTGTTAGGACTCTGCTGTGTAATTTGGTCCGAGCGAAGCTGGGCTGTTATGAGGCTGAGGGTCAGACCTCTCCCTCGCCTGAAGACTACCTCAAAGCCTTTATGGAGACTGAGGTGAAACCCCTCTGGCCCAAAGGCTGGATGCAGGCCAGGTGTGTGTTTGTGTGTGTGTGTTTGTGTGTGTGTTTTAATAGCGCTTCCATATTTAGCTCCCCGTTGTGCCTGTGAGAGTGAGTTGTAGTGAAGCGCACTCACTTCCTGTTGTGTGTTGTTTTACAGGATGTTGATTAAAGAGAGCCGCATGGCACACGGCCACCTCACAGGAAACACGTGAGTCGACTCTTTTAGATTTTCCTCAAACGTGCCGATAGTGTTTTATAAAATATAAAAAAAAAAACTGAGCAGTTTGTGTGGAGTTCCCCCCCACCTTCTTACACAACTAGCACTAACTAATGTTCCAGAAACCTTCTTGAGGAACACTGAGCTTTGTGGAGCTTCGATTAAACTTTTAAACATGGGAGTATATATAAATGTTTTCCTTAAGAAGGATCTCCTCCATGGTAATAGTCTCGTTAACGAAGACCTCGCTCACGTCCTCCTTAATGAGGACCACCTCCCTAACGAACTCCTCGTTCATGATTGCGTCCTCCTTAATGAGGATCTACTCCGTGACGACCTCCCCCTTCACGACGGCGTCCTCCTTAACGAAGACGACCTCGCCCTTCACAACGGCGTCCTCCTTAACGAAGACGACCTCCCCCTTCACGACGGCGTCCTCCTTAACGAAGACGGCGTCCTCCTTAACGACGACGACCTCCCCCTTCACGACGGCGTCCTCCTTAACGAAGACGACCTCCCCCTTCACGACGGCGTCCTCCTTAACGAAGACGACCTCCCCCTTCACAACGGCGTCCTCCTTAACGAAGACGACCTCCCCCTTCACGACGGCGTCCTACTTAACGGGGACCTCCCCCTTCACGACGGCGTCCTCTGGCAATGTGTTGAAAATAATGCTTAGTTGTAGTTACACACTCATTTTGACTCCCCTCCGTTTCTTGATGTTCAGGCTGATGTGCTCTGGTGAGAGCGTTCTGGGATTCTTCAGCTCGGAGACCACACTGTGTTAACACTTATAGTATTTTTTTAAATCATTTGAGACAGAGATTGAGCTGCTGATTCACACATTAGGAATGTGTATTTGTCTGCTAAAGTGTGTGTGTGTGTGTGTGTGTGTGTTGCAGAGTGAAGAAGACTCCCAAAGCTAAACCGAAAGTAAGTTTAATGTTTGAGCGATGGTCTAAGCCAGGGGTCACCAACCTTTTTGACGCTGAGAGCTACTTCATGGGTACTGAGTCATACAAAGGGCTACCAGTTTGATACGCTCTTTTTAGACAAATTTAATTTTATATTAAAACAAATCCAATAAATTTCAGAATTATTATACCCTGATATTAGAACTATTAAGACTGTAAGTGTGACTTAAACGATTAGTTACAAAAATATTTTTACCCCCAATTCCACACTTGTACAACTCCTTTCGTAGTTGTCTTTAAGGGTAGTAGTATCAGGAGTTCTTGTGGAGAAATCTTCAAACTCCAATCGGATATATACTGCTGAGCACGGACTCGTCACACAGGACGCTAAACCACCTGCACCTTGCCAGATCCCGGTGCAGCTGGTCGGCTAAGTTACCAGACATGGCTGACACTCGTCAAGTCATCGTAGATGCCCCCAGTTAGACGCCGGAGAGAGTGACTATTATATCGGTTCCATTTTTGTCATCTTTAAGTACAGTGTTGGCGATTATCATCATACTACTTTGACAACTTCTCGATCAGATAATGTGTAGATCTAAACGAGACTTCAGGTGCTTTTTGTGACTTTTTCGCCGGTCTCGTGAAAAAAGACTGTCGCTTACCCAAAGCTGCCTTTAGCTCACTGGCTTTTTCTGCTCGTAGTGCGGTTCCCGGTGGGGAGTTAGCATGGTAGCTTTTGTGACACGTAGTGAAGTCGCAAATGAGACACACGCCGGTTTCTTTCACAGTCGTAAAAAAGAACTCCTCCTCCCATTCGTTGTGAAAGTGATGAGTTTTCTTTCGTTTTTCTGCCATGTTTTTTGGGGAAGAAACTGCATTCAGCGTCCATCTGTGCTGTGCCCGCTAGCTTAGTCTCCATTAGCACTGGTTTTGTCATGCACACAATACTGACCTGTGAACTTGAGTAGGTCAGAGTTCTTAACTTCAAGTATAATGAACATGTTTTAAGATATTGTCATTTTTAAATCTATATGAATGCAAGTGTGATTTTTTTTTTAAAAAAAGAAGAGCAACATTTTTTAATTTTAGACACGGCTCACTAATGAGTTGTGCTATTTTTAGAACAGGCCTGAGGGCGACTCATGTGGTCCTTGGGGGCGACCTGGTGCCCCCTGGTCTAAGCGCTCATACACATCAGTGATGGTGTGACTGCACTGCTAGCTTTACTTTTTTACATTTTGGTCTGGTTGTAGTGTTTAGACTGAAACACTGGTTTTAATGACAGTTTAGCAACATCTCTCGACTGGAAAGCTCCACTGATTTATTAAGCAGGGAGCTAAATTCACTAGCGTGGTAGGTGATTAGCGTCGTAGTTATAAAAACCTTTATTAACTCCTGTTTCTCCTTCTCTCCCTAGTCTCAGGATGGCGTTTGGCTCCAGCAGTCGACTACGCCGATTACCACGCCCTCTAACCTGGTGCCCGTCCCTCAGCCGCCCCCCTCCCCCTCTGAGCCCATCTGCTTGTCAGACTCTCTGGATGAGGATTTGGGCGGAGCCCCGTCTCTGGACTCCATTTCGCAGGCTCTGGCTCTGCTCAGCAGTGCCGCCAAGGGGTTAATCCAGTCCAACAGCCCGCCCTCCCCTGAGACTGTTAAGACTGTTAATTCAGGCACTACGCTAGGCCCCGCCTCCTCAATCAGCTCCTCCACCCCTGTGCTTCCTAGAAAGAGCACCATCAATACCACTGCAGCCGCTTCCCCGGCCACCACTGTCCCCGTTTTCGTCCCCTCCACCTCGTCCTCTAGCTCTTCTGCCTCTCCGGCTATCTCTCGGCCTCCGTCTGTGTCCGTTTCTCCCTCCATCCGGAGTGACGGAATGGGAGGAGCCAAGGTCGGAGCTGTCGGCTTGACTCCGGTGCAGAGACATGGTCTGGCGGCGCTGCAGCGACCCGTCGCTACGACTTCTGCAGGCAACAGCAACAAGACCAGCGCAACGTCTCCGCCTAAACCGAGGCCTCCGCCCACTGCCTCGCCCCTTATCCCACCGCACAAGAGCTTAAATTCTCCTATGGCCACGCCCCAAGGCCTCCATAAACCCGGCAATAATAGCAGCACCATAAGTCGGATCAGTGCGGGCGGCACGACGACGACACCGTCGTCGTCTCAGTCTCACTCAACGGTGCTGCCCATATCTTCCTCTTCGTTTTCTTCATCCGCTTCCTCGTCCTCTGCTTCTTCGCACCTCAACGCCAAAACGCAGCCCAAAATCTCCTCCCCGTCTCCGTTGCAGCCCAAACCACAACAGCATCAGCACCAACAGCAGTCTACGTTCGTCACGCCCATGCAGGCCACGCTCACAAAATCGCCCCACAGCGCCAACTCACCCATCCTCAAGCTTACACCACGGGTGACGCCGGTCAGCTCCCCCTCACCTGCCCTCTCCAGGGCGCCCACGTTAACAAACATGCATCAGTTCTCTGCTAAAACCGCAGGCTTCCACGCGGGGTTTCCGGGCGTCGGCGCCGGTTACAGCACTCCAGTGGGACAGCAGAAGACTCCCTCTCAGGTGAACAGCAGTGGCCTAACGAGCACTTCCACCCCGATCACCAAGCACACTACCACCTCAGCCGGCTCGGCCAATCACGGGCAGCGGCAGAGGCCGGCAGGCATGGCTAATCAGGTGGCAAAACCAATGTTGACTGTTTCCTCAGCGACTGCTCCTCAGCTAGCACAGGTACTGGAGTGTGTTGTGAATTAAGGTGAAAGCTGTGTAATGTGAGAGTTTACACATGGCAACTTTATTATTCCTGTTCCTGATCATGTTGCCGTGTTTCTCTGTGCGCAGGGGTCATCGTCCAGCGCCAGCCTGCTGGGTCCCGGCGCTCCGAACCTGCCACTGAACTTCGGAATACTGGGAGGGATCACGCCTGTCTCGCTGCCCTTTGCCTTCCCCAGCCTGCTCAACCTGCCCACGGTGACAGGAACTAGCGCAGGAGCTAACACTGCTAACCAGAGCAGCTCAGGATACAGCCTACAGCCCAGTGAGCATCTCTCTCTCTCTCACGCGCACACACACCAAACTAAACGGCAGGCTACGTCACACTGGTCAGGGTCAGCAGCTAGTTTCAGAGCTCCGAGTATCAGAAGATCGCTGGAGATCAGGAGTTATTAACTATAAAGATTTTCCCTCGATGAGCTTAAGATGGAAAATAATCCCATTAGAGCTCATTTTTCATAAAAAGTATTTTATGCATTGTCAATTGATGATTTATTTATTTATTTATTTTTTAAGAGTAAACTCAACAGTAAGTTGAACAGGAACACGTTTGGAGGGGAAAAGTGCCTGTATTTCATATTAGTATTCGTGAGTTCGGGGGGTTCGTTGGGAACGTGACGTGACGCCTGCAGAACACTCGTGTCTTTACTCCATCTGCGTTACTGAGAACAGTGAATCCGATCTGTAGAGCACGCTACGCTAGTTAGTTAGCAGACATGTGCAGGGACTGGTAAGACTGTTGTCCTGGTTACAGTTTTAGAGAGAACGTGTCAGAATTCAGCTGTGTGCGCGCGTGGAGTTGAATAATGACAGGACTGTTTTTAGTTACACTAATCCACACGAGTGTAAACCTGGGGCGCGTTGTGTGAGAGCGTGATGCGATTGTCCTGTCTCTGCTCGTCTCTCGTGCTGAACCCTGTACTGTGTGTGTGTGTGTTCCGTTACGTTTTCCTTCCTTCACTCTTGTGTTCCATGTTTTCCCTGCTGAAATGTCTCTTCCCTTCTGTGTCCTTTTTTCCTGTTTAACCGCTCTGTAAACCTGCTTCCTGTCGTCCTGCTCTCTCTCTCTCTCTCTCTCTCTCTATTTCTGTCTGTCTGTCTCTCTCTCCCCGTCTGTCTCCTCAGATCTGTTAAAGGGTCTCATGTCAGGTGCTGCTCTGCCTCCGCACTTGCAGCTTGCTTTCTCAGGTAATCGCTCTCGTGCACTCTCTTTATCCCTCTTTCTCTCTTGCTCTCTCTACCCCCCCCTTTCTGGCTCTCTTGCTCTCCCCCTGTTCTCCCTCACCCCTCCTCCCCACCCGGTGGCAGTCGTGTGTTGGTCTGGTGTTGGCATGTTTGGTGTTGAACGTTTTCCACTTCCCCTCTCTCTCTCCTCTCAAGTGTGTTGTGTTTTGGGGATTGATCGCTGTTTCCCGTTTCAGATGTCAATCAAAGTCAGAGTGGGGATTTAAAGAGGAAGCTGTGATGATACTCGGACACCGCCGTGTGATGTCGCACTGAAGTACGGTGGACACACGGACTGCAGGTTTAACCAATAACAACGAATGGCTCTTTACCCGTTTTCTGGGGGGTTTATTTTTGATTTATAATTTTTTTTTTTTGGTAATTGAATATAATTAACATCCCTGGCCTGGATGCTTTCTCTCCTTGTTTTGTTAATGTTTACACACACAGACCTTAATTGCTGTGGACAGGGAGGGAAGAACGTTAATGTATGTGGATGTGCACACACACACACCGAGTGGAATATGAACTCTGTAGACTCAGAGAACGAACAGAATAGACGGACGGATGAACTGATCCCTCCCTTTCTCAGGTGTAGGTCCATGTCTCTGGTGCTGTTCCAGGTGGAGTTGTTTATTATTATTATTATTATTATTATTATTAATAAAAAAAGACCGACGGAACAAAGACGAGAGGAGTTTTCTATCTGGACAGAAGCAAAGGTGCTGAAATTTGTATTGTACTTGAATTTTCAGAAGTTTGTCTACTTGAGCTGCACTTCCACACTAGCGAAATAAAAAGCAATAGTTAGTACCAAGAAAAAAAATAACAAGCCTTTGCAGGATGACCATTCTGTGTGTGTTTCTTTTTACCCATGGTGCATTAACACTGTTTTTGACATTGGTCTTGTGGGCCAGCCCTGCATAAAACTACTGACGTAGACTACTGACTTAACTACAGCTCTACAAATAAACCTACCAACATAACCACAGCTCTGCACATAAAACTACTGACTTAACTACAGCTCTACACATGAATGCACATAAAACTACTGACTTAACTACAGCTCTACACATGAATGCACATAAAACTACTGACTTAACCAAAGCTCTAAAAATAAAACTACCGACTTAACTACAGCTCTACACGTGATTACTGACTTAACTACAGCTCTACACGTGACTACTGACTTAACTACAGCTCTGCACATAAAGCTACTGACTTAACTACAGCTCTGCACATAAAGCTACTGACTTAACTACAGCTCTGCACATAAAGCTACTGACTTAACTACAGCTCTGCACATAAAGCTACTGACTTAACTACAGCTCTGCACATAAAGCTACTGACTTAACTACAGCTCTGCACATAAAGCTACTGACTTAACTACAGCTCTGCACATAAAGCTACTGACTTAACTACAGCTCTGCACATAAAGCTACTGACTTAACTACAGCTCTGCACATAAAGCTACTGACTTAACTACAGCTCTGCACATAAAGCTACTGACTTAACTACAGCTCTGCACATAAAGCTACTGACTTAACTACAGCTCTACAAATAAAACTACTGACTTAACCACAGCTCTACACATGACTACAGACTTAACTACAGCTCTGCACATGACTGCACATAAAGCTACTGACTTAACCACAGCTCTGCACATAAAACTACTGACTTAACCACAGCTCTACACATGACTGCACATAAAACTACTGACTTAACTACAGCTCTACACATGACTGCACATAAAACTACTGACTTAACTACAGCTCTGCACATAACTACCGACATAACCACAGCTCTGCACATAAAACTACTGACTTAACTACAGCTCTGCACATAACTACCGACATAACCACAGCTCTGCACATGACTGCACATAAAGCTACTGACTTAACTACAGCTCTACACATGCCTACTGATTTAACCACAGCTCCGCACATAAAACTACTGACTTAACCACAGCTCCGCAAATGACTGCACATAAAGCTACTGACTTAACTACAGCTCTACACATGCCTACTGACTTAACTACAGCTCTACACATGCCTACTGACTTAACCACAGCTCCGCACATAAAACTACTGACTTAACCATAGTTCTGCACACAAAACTACTGACTTAACTACAGCTCTTCACATGACTGCACATAAAACTACCGACATAACTACAGCTCCACACATGACTGCACATAAAACTACCGACACAACCACAGCTCTGCACATAAAACTACTGACTTAACTACAGCTCTACACGACTGCACATAAAACTACCGACTTAACTACAGCTCTACACGTGACTACTGACTTAACTACAGCTCTGCACATAAAGCTACTGACTTAACCACAACTCTGCACATAAAATTACTGACTTTACAGCTCTGCACATGACTGCACATAAAGCTACTGACTTAACCACAGCTCTACACTTGAGACTAGCGCCTTTAACGTCCAACATGTCATTTCTACTGAACAGGCTGGACTAAAAAAAACAACCTTAGAAACGAAGGTCATCATGAAGGATTCAGTACAGGTGTTTCAGCGGCGTTTGCTGTGTAAACTCGAGCATGTGGCCATGCAGCGTGGGTAATACTGAAAAGCTCCGACACTTTAAATGTGTTTCTGCCTTTACCACACATCAGTGTGTGAGGTTTCTATGCTGCTAGATCTTCTGTAAGTGTCTGGGAGCAGGAACGACTCCGCTGTGAAGCGTTAGATCAGGCAAACTCTGAAAAGTAGGGTGGCTTAAGTGTGTATCCACCATGAAGACATGGTATAAGAAGGTGGAAGAACTGGCGTGTCCTGCACAGAGCCCTGACCTCAACCCCCCTGAACACCTTCAGAATGAGCTGGAACTAGAGCCTCATCACCTGACCTCGTCCTCAATAATGCTCTTGTAGCCGAGTTATCACAAATCCCCACAGACACGCCCCAAAATCTAGTGGAACGCCTTCAGAGAACAAAGAGTGGAGCGCGTTATCACAGTAAAGACGGAAGCATGTACGTGTGTGATGGTCAGGGGTGCACAGACTTATCCATGTAGCGTGTCTTAAATGTAAGTCCGTTTGTTTTCTCTCTATAAAATGATCACGGTAAACCAAATGTACACGAGTCTAACATCTACATCAGCATTTTACTGTTTTTAACCGTTCAGCCAATAGAACGCGACCATCTACAAACAACAGGCGGGGAAATGTGTTTATATATACAGTGGTCTGCAAAAGTTTGGGCAACCTTGTTTATTTCAATGATTTTCCTTCATAAATCGTTGGTTCTTAGGATAAAAAAAATCAGTTAAATATATCATATAGGAGAC
>JAFFST010055234.1:39777-52277 GCA_022414735.1 Noturus placidus
GTTTGTCTCCTATATGATATATTTAACTGATTTTTTTTAATCCTAAGAACCAACGATTTATGAAGGAAAATCATTGAAATAAACAAGGTTGCCCAAACTTTTGCAGACCACTGTAAGTGTGGGTCTCACTGGACACCCGGGCGTCTCCAGCCGCTGTATAATAAATACATTTCTACACAACACATCACAGATTTATTTAACAAACAAAGCAGATTACACACGTTACGTGAAGGTGTACAGTGTCGCGTTTGGTTGATTAGAGCCACACCCCCTCACCTTTACCCACTCACCATGGGTTTTATACAGAGTACAGGAACTAATGAGAATAGTGAAGACTGAATGAAATTCACACTGGAAATGATTTAAGATTGGGAATTCATTAGGGGGTTTACCAAGTGAACGCTCCTACAATTTCTCCACGGTTTGATGTAGTGGGTGGGGCTTATCATGATCACCACAGCTTGGTTTATACGCTTACTGTTTTTTCCCCCTCTCTTTTGTTCCTACATGCTGAAAATGTCTAAATAACCATGAACTGAGGGCTCGTCGTGGATTAGGAGCACGTCCCGCTACCACACTGGAGGCCGCGGCGATCACGGAACGCTGCAGAATTGAACGGTCTGGGGTCTTTATTTGCCCTCGTTGGCATTTGAATCCCGTCTCCAAACCACAAACGTTGTTATCCGTAAAAGGATATAGAGCGTGTGGGTTTATCAAAACAGTACATATGTCCAAGTCTTAACTAGTTATTAGTCAGCTGTTAGATCAATCGACACGCGTATGAATAAACGATTCGCAAACACCCGAGAGTGTCATTCTCGCGAGTGAACAGGATTCAGTGAATCCCTTTCCTTAACTGGATCATTTGTGTAAATTAGCACCATGAAGAACGTCAAAGACACGACCCCGACTGGCCTTCACTCCACTCAGAGCTCAGCTTTTTATTATTTATTCTTTTAAACCACTGACTTCAGGGGACATCGAATTACAGAGAAACAAACAAACAAAAAAAAAATATACAAAACACCACAAAAAAGAAAAAGGGTGTGACATCAGTCCAGATACTTAAACACACCACAGAGTGTCTCGAACATCAACACTGATGACGATGATGAAGCTCATACTGATGTGTTTAGAAAGCATCTGGATCAGCTGCACACGATGGGAACACTAACACTAGAAACCTATCAACAAAAGAGGAGAAAGAGAGGAAACACCAGAGGGTAGGACACAGGGCGACTGATCCTGGGCTGTGTGTGTGTGTGTGTGAGAGAGACGGAGGTCGGATGACACATCACACCGCACGCTGCTCAGCCACAGTCTATTTGACCAGAGGTCTGGTTTTGTCGTCGTCTCCACACTGGTGAGCTTTGTACTTTTTTACCTCGGCCATGTACTTAGACCAGGCGTCTCCTTTACCGGTCTCAGCCTACACACACACACACACACACAGAGACAGAGAGAGAGAGTTAGGACATGTGACACTAATTCATACAAATATCTGAACCAAACAGTTAAGAGATTAAAGTGCAGCTGGTCTTCAGGGTCAGTAAAAGAAGAAAGACCTGGAGATTTACGAGAGAGTGTTACTTTCTTTTACTCCACACACACACACCTGTTAATACACAACACACCGTATCTAAAGTGCTGACGAAAGCGTGATTTGAACCCGTATACAAACATACTTCCTTCTGAAACAGGAAGTCAGGATGTGAGTGCGTCCATGTTGGACAATCAATATCCTTGTTTTTTTTTTTTTAATTATTATTTTCCAACAAACAAGGCGTTCTGTAACTTTTTGACCCCGAATGCTTGTGTGTGTGTGTGTCTATATCTTCTCCACATTTTAGAATAATAATCAAGTTATCAAAACTCTGGAGTAACACAAATGGAACTCTGGGAATTCTGTTGTGATTAAAAAAAAAACCCCTCTAAATAACAAAAACATCTTCAAAGTAGACGACTTTTTTTTACGCCTAGAATCTGCAGAAATGTATCCTTGGCGTTCTCTCGTGCGATTTCTTGAGGAATCCCCCCCCGAGATCTTTTTAAGCGGCATTAAAGGAGTTCACACCGACGCCGCGCTCTCATCAGAATATTCCCCTTTAAAAACACACATTTATTTTGTAAATGAAACGTTCGTTTTCGAACGAGAGAAACGAATACGTCGCGGTGATTCCGTTCATGTCTACGACGCCGAATTCACACGTTTTAAATCACGAGAAACGTCTCCGGGGCGTGTCCACAGACGTTTGACCGGCGGTGTGTGTGTATGAAGCGTTTGATCATATAATAAGTGTGTGATGGACGTAGCTCGTACGGCACGTTTGTAAATCCACATTCGCCGTCTTTTCGTTCCACAGAATCTGACGCAGCCTTCCGGTCTCGTGAGGGATTCTGTGAGCCTCCGCAATCCCATCAGATGTTCACATCTTGGGTTAAACCCTCGTGTGAAGTCTTCTCTTGATTGTTGACTTTGACACACACACACCCTACCTCCCGGAGATGATGTTCTTCTTCCGGGTCTTTTTGCTGTTCCTGAGCTCAGCAGTGCCTTGTTTCTTTTTCAGAACGTACCACACAGTTGATTTCGGCACGCCGGAGGTGTTTGCACTCTCTCTAATGCATCTGTTTTGAATCGCAACGTGTCAATGTCCAAATATTTATCTAACGACCGGACTGTACTTTACATGCTCCAGGTCTTAATGGAGTTCAACTCACACTTACGCCAACACAAAGTGCTTAAACCTTCAAATCTCTCTCTCACACACACACACACACACACTCTAAATCACATGATGGTCATGTTAAAGGAAGACTCCAGTCTGTTTACACTGAAATATCCGCGAGGCGTTGGTGTATTTTGGAAAGCGGGTGGTGCAGACTCACCTCCGAGTCGTGTTTCTGCTTCTTGGCCACCACTCCGGTCTTGAGTGCCAGCTTGGCGCCGCCTCTGCGCTTGCCCACCTGGGTTGGGGGGGAGAAGACTGCAACCGTTACACGGGCCGACCCGGACACGCCTGCCCTTCTCTCAGGACAGCAAGGACAAAGCAGCATACAGTAGGCGTCAATCACCCGCCCCTCAACAGACCGTCTCAATAACACCATCTTCACGGTAGCAGGGCTCATGGAGCTTAACATCATCATCATCATCATCATCATAAATCAAGCTCAACAGGTCTATCACCACTGCCTGAGATGATCCTGGACGGAAGCTTTCTAACAGCTTTCCGTCTCCAACACCTCACTCTGCTACGAGATCATCTTACACATCGTCTAGCACTACTGAACGAGATTTTAACATCTGAAAAGCTGCCATGATTTTAGATGATTCCTGACACTCTCTAGCTAGGACACAGTGATCTGATGTGAATCTGATCTGGCTCTTGAGTGTGTGTGTGTCTAAGTGAGACACACTGCTATAAACCCCCTTACAAAGCTGGCCACGCTAACGGGCTTCTTGTCCTCAGTCGCCTGCCCGTTGCCCGCCTCCTCCAGCTCCTTTCTCCGCCGCTCCTCCTCCATCTTCTTCTTGAACAGCTCCATGAAGCTGCCGTCGTTGGCGAAGGCGTTTCCTCCTCCTCCTCCTCCTCTTCCTCCAGCGGTGGCGCTGCTGCTGCTGCCCGCTTTGGCCGCTCCGGATCCGGGTCTGGCGGGGGAAGAAGGCCCGCTGCTCGACTCACTTCCACTGCTGCTGCTGCTGCTGCTGCTCTCTCTGCGCCTCTCCCTGCTCCTCCCGCTCCTCCTTTTCTCCTCCATGCTGCGGGTTTTACTCTCGCTCACCGAGATACTGCTTTCCCAAACCGGTTACGAGTTAGAGCAGCTTCAACACACACACACACACACAAAAAGAAAACGGCGTCAAAAAATGTCCAAATAAAACCCCAAACCGCGTTCAGCCGCCACGCAGAACCGACTCCTTCAACCTCTCCCGCGACTAAACTGGACTCAGACACACCCAAACCGCGCATTTATTCACGCAGCATTTTAAATCCGAGACGGAAATTTCTACACAACTTTAATTTTCGCTTTATCGTCGCTCAGCCGCCATTTTGGATTTCTTCTTCTTCTTCGTCTCTTTCTGCTTGTGGTTCATTCAGACGCGCGTCAGCGCCACCCGCAGGACATGAAGGTGCACTGCAGCGGAGTGCGAACACCACACGCACCGGATTTCTACATTGTATTTATAATGATAATAATAATAATTTATCAATTTGTAGAGCGCTTTTTACAATGGTACATTGTCTCAAAGCAGCTTTACAGAGATATCATTTTTACATTTACAAGCGACTTACTAATGAGAGCACATTCACACACCAATGGTAGCAGAGCTGCCATGCAAGGTGCTAGCTTGCCATTGGGGGCAACTTAGGGTTCAGTGTCTTACCCAAGGACACTTCGACATGGGATCACCCGGGCCGGGATTCGAACCGACAACCCTACGATTAGTGGACAACCCGCTCTACCGACTGAGCCACAGCCGCCCTATGATGGAGTTACATGCACATTTATATAGAGCTTTGTGGATGATGAGAACAGAACACCCTCCACACACCAGGTAGTAGTGGAGAGGAGATGACCGAGTGATGTAGGCAATTCAGCGCTGGGGATTATTAGGGGGCAAAGGTATTATATTATTATAGAGAAGGTCAAATGGGGGGATTTCTCCAGGACACCAGGGTTATACCCCTACTCTTTCACGAGAAGGGTCATGGGATTTTAATGACCACAGAGAGTCAGGACCTCAGTTTACCACCTAGAAAAATCTTCTATAGATGTATAGAAATTAAATCTTACAGAACAGATTTTCTTGCTGCAAACTGAATGGACTAGAATGGAATAGTTCTTCACACCAAGCAGTGACATCCCAAGTGGATCTCCAGTACACTAAAGTGTTGCTGCTGGGCTGAGACACCACCACGTCAAAATCCAAAGCTATGACGGTTCTCCCAGAAAACATTCAGATGATGCTTTCAGGCGAGGGAAGAGACGTTATCCCTGGTGAAGGACTTTAAGTATACTATGTGGTCATAAGTATATAGACACTTGGCCATCTCTCTCTCTCACACACACACACACACACACACACACTTATTGAACGTCTCGTTCCAGATTGATTCCCACGTTACAGTTATAACGCGCTCCACTCTCTCTTCTCTGAAGGCGTTCCACTAGATTTTGGGGCGTGTCTGTGGGGATTTGTGATCACTCAGCTACAAGAGCGTTAGTGAGGACGAGGACAGGTGATGTTGGGATGTCGAGGAGACTCCAGGTCCAGTTCATCCCAGAGGTGTTCAGTGGGGTTGAGATCAGGACTCTGTGCAGGGCACTCCAGTTCTCCCAACCTTAACATTTAAACACAGCATGGAGCTCGCTTTGTGTACAGGTGCATCATCACACTGGAACAGCGTTTGTACCTCTTCGTTCCAGTGAAGGGAAAAGGAAGACATTCTATACAGGGGTGTGCGTGCGACAGTTTAGGGAAAAAGCATGGTCAGGTGTCCACATACTTTTGGCTGTATAGTGTATTCTGACCCTCAGTTATACAAGGAACCCTTAATTAACTCCTAAAGAACGTGTTTGTTATGTAACTGAATGGATAAATCTGAAATAACAAGAAAGTGTTCTTACAGAAAACGTCACCATATCAATCATTACCAACTTTAAAAAAAAAATGTTGGTGTGAGTGCGCGGTTACTATAGAAACGATAAGGCATCAGAACGAGCACGTTAATGTAAACCTGCGCTACGGTCGGAGCTGCGGTTCTAGAAAACTTAGTTCTGATTGGTCAGAATGTGTTAAGTGCTGAGCAGCAGTAGCGTGGTGTGATGTTCTCATAACGTGTCTTTATAGTGACAGGAAGTAATCTGATGAACAATCAATAACGACACGCCCCAGACGCGCTCTGTTTTCTGGATCCGTCAGGTTTTTATTACAGTACAGGGCAAAAAAAAAAAAACCAAACGCTGAACATTAACGTGGTGTACAACCCGAGTATCGATCCGTCATCCCCTCCGCGCTACATTCATCTCACACACACACCAAAATAATGAACATGCACACACAAATCAACACACCTCAGAATGAAAAATGTCCAGTGTAGAAACACAAAAAACCCAAATACATTCATATTCAGAAGACTTTACAGCTCCAAAATCAATCCCCACACACACACACACACACACACACACAGCTAGTGAACGGAAGCCAACAGGTCACTCTTTCAGCACGAGTCACTTTGGGTTATCTTGTTCAAGCGCGTTGGAGCCAGAAAACAGTTCTTTAGTGTTAAATCTAAACAGTAGTGTCACCACCACGTACCTTCATTCACAGCTTTAAAACGAAAAGAAAATGAGGAAAAAAACAATCATCAATCATCACACTTTGGTTTGCTCATCACTTAAAATAATCAAAATCATCATCTGTAGCGTGTCTAAGTTGCAGTCAGCTGAGATATTCGCTACAATAAAGAAGAAAAGCCGAACAGCAGAATTCTCCAGTGAGCTGTAAATATAATCCGCTCTGCTGTTATCCAAAAACAACAACACAGATATAAACAGAAACCAGGACAGACATTCTAATGGTTTCCACTACAAACCATCAGCGAACCGTTACTGGTCCTTACACAGAACATTCCACCATTAGAAACAACCACAAATTACCAGTAGAGGTCCGCAGGGACCATTACACTTTCCATTAAAACCAATATTATTCCCATTATAACCATTACAAATTCTCTGAGGGTTTCTGTTGTTGTTTTCAGCAGGGAGTGTGTCTTTGGAATACAGAGAACGTGTCGTGACGGTCAGACAGCGGCGTCGCTTGCATCAGGGCTCGACGGACTTCTGGTGGATCGTTAGTTAGAAATAAACTGCAGACGGCTTCGAGTTCGGTCGGTGCGGGAGTCACGCAGGGGCGCGAGATACGGCGAAACCGTCACGTCACCGTACTTTTGACGCGATACGCAAAACTAAAAGTATTTCACAAGGAACAAGAGCAAGCAGCGTCCAATCGGGTACGGCGCGTTCACACGCGTGTCCGCAAGCCCTCTCGGATCGCTCACGTCGTTCACGGTGAGGATATTCACGACGTGGTCGTATCGCCATTCACGTCCTGGACGTTCGTCGTGTAATTGGTATGGTGGAATCCGTCGTGGAGAAACTAGACGTGAAGACATGGTGCAACGCCGACATTTACCTTCTTATATTAGTGCTCTGAAGTTCCAGCGTGTTGGCGCTTGCACGATCAAACCTGGTCGTGAGATTAAATAAGACGCAGAGCAACAGAATATCATCAACGTGCTGCTTTTTTTGTTTTCGTTCTCGTCCACGTGACGACGCCCAGCTCGAGATCGTCCATCAGTGGAGTAGCGAGCACGCTCATGGAAGAACAGTCACCGAGAGAAAAGGCCCCGAGTTGTGTTCACTCTCACAGGGTCACGGCAAAAAAACACACAAACACGGGATCATATTACTAAAGAAAAGCTACTTCATCACCGCCTACACAGTTTTACTTTCACTAAGGTGCTAAAAGACGATTGGATTAAAAAAAAATAAGAAAAAAAGAAGAGAGGAAGTGCTAATGATAGTAATAATAATAATAATAATAATAAGGCGGCTAAAACTCTATCTAGAATAGTTAAAAGAGAAAGAATAAAAACTAAACAGAGGAAATAGGAAAATGTTCAAATCAAAGTGATGAAAGAAAATGCAAGGAAAGAAGAAAACATGCATCATCATCATCATCTACAGATAACACGAACACTGATCGGGGTAATACACAGAGACGGAGACAGAGAAAAGTAGTATAGCACAGCAACAAATAAACTACTAAGCGATAAAGTCCTCTGTGAATTCCCCGATTCCCGACCCGGCGATTTTATAAACCGTCGCTTTGCGGAGAGAAAAAAAAATCAAATATCGACTCGGCAAATAATAACGGCGGCAGTCGAAAGCGCTTTTAAAACTGAACCCTGTTCACCGTATTCGGTTAAAGAGAGGAGGAGAGGAGAGGACGGACAACGACATCCCCCACTTTCCTCACTCCTAGTCCATCTTCAGAAAATAAAGAGAGAGCGAGATGTATTTCAGTCAGTCAGCAGCATGTAGGGTCACATCCTCTGGAGGAACAGGAAGAGTCTCACAGCAGAACAGCGAGAGGAGAGTTTAATGCAGGAGTCACAGTGTGTGTGTGTGTGTGTGTGTGTGTGTGTGTTATCTGGGCTGGAGGCGAGCGGTCAGGCCTCTCCGTGCCTGTGTGAACTGCCTCTGCTGGGCGAGGAAGGACTGAGCCTGACCAGGAGAACCAGTGCGCTCGTCCGCCACCTTCTGATGGAGAGCCATTCCCTACACACACACACACACACACACACACACACACACACACACCACAGTGAGGAGGTTAATAGGAGGAATAAAATCACACGCCACGCGGCGGTGTGATGAAGCAGAGTCACTCTTACTCCCGTGACCTTTATTATTATTTTTAAAGCACACCCTGAAGTGTTTTATTCCTCTTACAGAACACAGGAAGTATTAAAGAACGACACATCACACCATCATTTTTATCCGTTTATAGTTATGTTAAACGTTGTGGGACGTCCAGGAAACAAGCTGCACGTATGGCAACTATAATCACGACTCTGATACCTTCGTAAACAGCCAATCAGAGGGTGTGTGTGTTTATCGACTCTGAACAGTGAATTAACAGAAAAGATGAATGTTTTTTATTACTATTATTATTATTATCTTTTTTATGAGCAACAGGAGAAACTTCTAGTTCACGCTACAAAGCTGTAACGACGGGATCAGGGGGTAAAAGTAATGATACTGTTCTAGATCAGAGATCGGTTTCTTACCATGTTGTACCAGGCGCTGATGATCAACTTCTCCTCCTGATCATGTCTGGACCGACTCTTCTCAAAATCACGCTACACACACACACACAGCATATGAGTGTTACTGTTAGTGCAATAATACTGCATGTGTGAGTGAGAGAGAGAGAGAGACAGACAGAGAGGGACAGAGAGGGACAGAGAGAGAGAGCGTGAGAGAGAGAGAGAGACACCAGCAATATATCATTGTTAAAATGATTGAAGAAGTCTGCTGTGTTATGAAAGAGCGAGCACACTGCAAGACACTAGGGGGCGCTCGTCACTCTCACACACCGCTGCTGAAGCGCTGAGAGTCTATATTAGGACCCTGACCTGTTTTGAAGCCGTTAGCATTACCGAGAAGTGTTGTGCTGCGAGTCATGTCCGAGTAAACAGCAGCAATGCACACTCACACGAGTGACGTCACACGGATCAAGTTAAAAATCTGTCGATATTACCGGCTATCAACATTAAAATCTGTATTCGCATCATAGAAAAATAAACAAACAAACAAACAGGTACGTGTGGATCAGAGACAGCAGTGAGGGAAAATAATCGCTTATGAACTGGGTGCTTTTGTGTGTGTAATTCATTTTGGAGTTGTTGATTTGTTTTCTGGGACACATTTTCTCCAGAGCCTCATCAGCATGGACATCCCGACCGTCCCGCTAAACCGTACAGCCTCAGGAATCATCCATCTCGGCAATCGGTCAGCCACAGGACGTGACCGTTTACCCATAATCCTCAGCACAAACCCTCAGAGTGCGAGGTATCTCAGGTGTATCTCACCTCCAGATGTTGGATTCTCTTGTCTCTCTCCGAGAGCTGGTTCCTCAGGGCCTGGACCTCAGGAGCGACAGAGTTGGGCTTCTGCTTCGGGTCCAGAGTCTTTATCACCTACACACACACACACACACACACACACACGGATGATGCTGACAGTCACGGAAAGTTAAATTGTTCCAGATTATAAGATGCAGGTGAAATACAGTACAGTATTTCAAACAGAAAGAAGAAAAACATTGTAATAACGAAACTGTGAAACTGAGCATCGAGGAGCAGCTAAAGTGCTGAGTCAAGTGTACACACACACACACACGTCAACATGCATCTGCCAGTAAAAGGTGTGTGTGTATTGTATTTGTAGTGCATACATGTTTTATAAACTCAGTGGGCGGTCAGTAGTTGAGGTTCTTGCACTAGTAACTGTAAGCAGTTCACATCCCGGCACGGATCTCACACACACACACACACACACACACACAGTTCCCGTCAGGTCCTTACGCAAAACAGTTAACCCTTTACTCCTCAGCTCTAATCTCAGGGTAAACATGTCCTCCCAAACGCATCTCGAGAAGAGGCGCGAGTACTCGGGGTGTACATTAGGGCTCGGCGACACGGCGATTATAAACACCAGCGTTGTGATTAAATGACATCACGGTCCAATTCTCTGAGAACCTGCCAGTCAGTATTTTTGTACAAGTACACACTGTATTCGAAAGGAGCCCGTTTAATGTTCCTATCATGTTTAAGAAACGTATCATGAAGCATGAGTTTTGCTTCTAAACAGAGAGAAAACATGGAATTAATATCAGGATGCATACTGAGAATATCGCGATAGCCCTACAGGTCATAAATCACCCGGCCCTAACGGACACTCTCCAAATCCATACGGGACGATTCAGGAGGAACAGCAAACACACAGCATTAAATACCAGAGCAGTGAACATCATACAACAACAAAACTACACACAGACAGAACGGTGAAAAACTATCAACAAAAACAGACTGAATTACAATGAACTACAGACAGCAAACTCCTACAAACACACAACAAAATACAATAAACTACAAATAAACAAGGAACTATAATGAATAATAAACAATATTAAACTACAAAAACAAGAATAATAATAATAATGGTTTCGTTATATATTAAAGTTTGAGAGACAGAGTGAGAGAGAGAGAGAGAGACAGAGTGAGAGAGACAGAGTGAGAGAGAGACAGAGAGTGAGAGAGAGACAGAGAGTGAGAGAGAGACAGAGAGTGAGAGAGAGACAGAGTGAGAGAGAGACAGAGTGAGAGAGAGACAGAGTGAGAGAGAGACAGAGAGTGAGAAAGAGACAGAGAGTGAGAGAGAGAGAGACGGAGAGAGTGAGAGAGAGTGCGTGAGCGAGCGCGTGAGCGAGCGAGTGTTCACCGTCCGAGCTTTTCCCATGTAGCGCTTGTATCTCTCCTCCATCTGTTTCATGTCCTCCTCCTTCTTCCTCAGAATCGTCTGCAGCTCATCGATCTTCTTCGCCACTGAGACACACAAGCGAGACCACTGTTCATTTCTCTCCCGCTCTAAACTCCTCGTTTTTTAATGGCCACAGAGGGACACGTTGGGTTAGTAACGGAGGAGTGAGAGTGTGTGAGAGAGTGTGCGCGCGCGAGAGAGTGTGCGCGCGCGAGAGAGTGTGCGAGTGAGAAGAGTGCGCAGAGTGCGCGAGAGAGAGTGCGCGAGAGAGAGTGCGCGAGAGAGAGTGCGCGAGAGAGAGTGCGCGAGAGAGAGTGCGCGAGAGAGAGTGCGCGAATGCGCGTGAGTGTGCGTGCGGCGTGAGGAGTGTGTGAGAGTGTGTGTGAGAGAGAGAGTGCGAGAACGCGCGAATGCGCACGAGTGTGCGTGCGGCGTGAGGAGTGTGTGTGAGAGTGTGTGTGTGTGTGTGTGAGAGTGTGTGTGTGTGTGAGAGAGAGTGTGTGTGAATACTGTGTTAATACTGCGATGTGAATGAAACGCTTTATAAAGTGGAGGATTACTGTTACTGTCCACGCCGGGCTCCAGGTCATCGATCACTTCTCGTTTCTTCTGCAGATCTGAGTGGGCTTCATGTAGCTTCTCTCTACACACACACACACACTTAGAGACCCCTCTGATCACACACTTGGTCAGCTCGTAATTCACTCACTCTCCTGACCACATACTCACAGATGCTCTTCCAGTTTCTTCTTCAGCAGAGATGACTGAAGGGGTGGAGCAGAAAGAAAGGGTGTGATGACTTCATCATCATCATCATCATCATCATCATCATCATGCCCAACAGTGGTGTAATTAAAACAGAGCTTCCTGTACACTAGAAATTAATCTAAAATGACTAAGCAATTAGGATTTTTTATTGTTATTATTATTATTTTTAGATATGCAAGTCGGTGGCAGCGAGTGACGTCACAGTGAATTAAACGTGTAATACGCAAGAAGGCAAAGAAGTGACCGTTTCCACCCCGACGTCGATTCTGTGCCAAGACCAGCACGGCCCAAAGTGTTTCCTTCCTCTTACACCACACAACAGTGCGCTCTTTATTAGTGCGCTCTTTATCGTCTATTCAAGAACCATACGTCGGAATTTAAAATCCACAGCTAACGGCGTGGAACATCCATGTGACAAGCTCCCGTCATCACTTACACTACAGCAGCTATAAACCAGTCGTTCCCTCGCCAGCCTCCTCCCCCACTCCCTCGAAGTTAAAAACAGAAAAAAAAAAACCACACAAAAAAAAAACCCATTCCAAAAGCGCCGACACTGCAGACTCCTTCCACAACTGGCAAGCCGAACACTCGCGGAGCGTACGCGCCACGTACGCGCCGTG
>JAFFST010055234.1:82426-89860 GCA_022414735.1 Noturus placidus
TGTAACTTCTGAAAGAAAAACAAACACTCGTCTGGTTCGAGAGTTCTGTAGCTTATCTAATGTAACGGAAGGCAAGATGAGAGCGTTCGCGGCATGACTAACGCGGGCCTTTACACCACATAGCTGCGACCACGAAGATGAAAGTAAACACGCGGCGCTCAATCAGAGCCTCAACACACCGCAGAGCATTATGTGGGCTTTGATACACTAATGACGGCGGTGGGATGAAAATAAACCGACTGAAGAGAATTCACGCATCGCAGACACAACCCCGCGTTCCTGAAAGTGCTGCACTTACAAACACGCAACCCCAGCGGTGCACTTTGAAAGGATAAATTAGCCAACGTGACTCAACTAGCAAAGGATAGGAGGCTGGTCATCTCATATACACATGTTTATATACACACACAGCATGTGTAAGGTGTGTGTGAGAGAAAGCACGCGAGCCTCGTTACTTTTATTGCCTTTGGCTTCGTATGTCTGGTGGCAGTAGTGAAACTGTATCTGAACAACACACACACACACACACACACACACACACACACACACACACACACACACACACAAACTTCCACCCACACCGTGGCAGCACATGGCCAGCAGGAGGTGACTCACTTTGGCCCACTTGCTCCTGTGTGTGTGTGTGTGTGTGTGTGTGTGCATGTGTGTATTTGGCTCTTCTCCGAGCATCTCACCATTTGTCCCTATCATTATGGCCTCGCCACCCTGCCTCGAGGTAACAGGTGGGCACAGGCACTTGAGCAACGTGATACACCGCCATTGTCAAAACCACAATGTGAACACACACACACACACACACACACACACACACACACACACACACACACACACACACATTTGAAGGGGAGAACAGATGAGATGCCTCAATCCCCTGTTCACCAGCTGCTGTAGCACACTGGCAATTGTTACAAGTGCTGTTTGTCTGTCTATCTATCTATCTATCTATCTATCTATCTATCTACCTATCTATCTATCTGTCTGTCTGTCTGTCTGTCCGTCTATCTATCTATCTATCTATCTATCTATCTATCTATCTATCTATCTATCTATCTATCTATCTATCTATCTATCTATCTATCTATCTATCACAATATATATCTATCTATCTATCTCTCTATCCATCTATCCATCTATCCATCTATCTATCTATCTATGCAGCTTCCTGATGTTCATGTCTGCTGTAGCTAATGATTCGACTGAAACCTTTCCTGTAAGCACAGAACCAAATGATTCCGAGATGTAAAATCCAGTCGTGTGTGTCCTGCATGGGAACTGAGGAAACGGTGGCACGTTTAATCTGATACGTAATGATTAATCTCAGACTTTAACAAGATAACTCAACTTTAGTGGCGGTGTTGTGATATAGATAAACCAAAGATAAGCTTCCAACTTAGTCATGATGGTATAATAATAAATTCTCGGCTGGCCGAGACGATTTCTGCTCTGTGTACTCGTTATGATTCGCCGGATTGATTCGGGACTTCAGGCCCCAGCAGCCACTGCACCGCTACATCACGGTCACATGACCACCCACACCTGACTCTCATTCTGTTAATGAGCACCTGTGTGTATTTAAGTCTGAGGTTTGGACAGCACTCAGGGGGTCTGGCTTCATCTTGTCTAATGTTGGCACGTCATGTGCGCGCTCCTCCTGGGCGCGCTCCTCCTGGGGCTTGGTTTAATGTTTGTTTCCCCTCTTCATGCATGCTTAGTGTCTTTTGTGGTTTTTCTTTTACTCTTATTAAACTTTGAATCTGCACATGTCTCCTCCTCCATCCCTGCATTCTGACAGTACAGTATACATGAATAGTTCATGACTCGTTGATCAACGCTGATGTTTCTCAATAAGACTAGATACTACGGAAAATCATTTAGTGGTCAGTGCTAACTGTAAACACTTTTGTGTGACTGAGGATTATTATTATTACTATCATTACTATTGTTATTATTATTATTAAATTAAATTTTTTTGGGAATTTACCAACATATCTGTGGGAAATGTTGACGCTCTGGACGGTTTTGTCTTGTTTCTGCAGGCTCGGTGTCTTTGCAATGTCTGTATAAAAGCTAAATTGTTCTCCTCAAGCATTAGCTAGCTCATGCACAGTAGCGCAGGGGATTGGATTGCGACCAATTTGGCGGTTCGATTTGATTTATTTATATGGTTTTGATTCGATTTCGATTCAATATAAATATTTCATTTAAAATGTTAGATTTTGTAGAAGTGGAATCCATATTTTAATATAAATGCTGATAACGGAAACCGTCATACTTAGCTACATTAATTAAATACACATTTACTTTGCGCACAGTGGCTTAGGGGTTAGCACGTCCGCCTCACACCTCCAGGGTCCAGGGTTCGAGTCCCGCCAGGGCCATGTGTGTGTGGAGTTTGCATGTTCTCCCCGTGTGTCGGGGGTTTCCTCAGGGTACTCCGGTTTCCTCTCCCAGTCCAAAGACATGCATGGTACGCTGATGGGCGTGTCTAAAGTGTCCATAGTGTATGAATGGGTGTGTGAGAGTGAATGTGATTGTGCCTTGCGATGGACTGGCACCCTGTCCAGGGTGTAACCCCGCCTTGTGCCCCATGCTCCCTGGGATAGACTCCAGGTTCCCCGTGACCCTTAAAAGGAGTAAGCGGTTGAAGATGGATGGATGGATGGATGGACATTTACTTTAACACTAGGGCCCACAGAGTTACGTTTAGTTACTTTTTACTTTTACTTTGAGTATCAAAGGTAACACAACGTAAGCACAAACTGCACATTAGTGTAAAAATAAATCAATACCAACTTTGTAAATGTGCAACAGTGAAATTCATCAACAACTTGAAACGTGTTTAAGAAATCAGGACGAGAGGCGAACTACAGATAAAGTTTATTAAAAATAACTTCATGTCTGTTTACATTTAATCAAGCGTTATACCGAACATTATTTCTATCGTTACCGATGAAGGTGTACTGTTGATAAATTCCGACAGCGTTTTATCGCCCAGCCCTGTTCGAAATCTCGGTAGCTTTATTTAAATAACTTCACAAGTGATGAGAGTCAAGTGTTGTGTAGCATTTCCGAAAGGATTCATTATCTATAATTGTGCTACGTTAACTAGCTCTTTTTCTACGCAAACTTTAGCTTGTTCGATTATCCTATTATTTTTAACATTGAAGTGGAAATTTCTCAATATGGCTGGATGTTATGGAAGTTCAGTTTTCATTGAAAGCTTAGTGTAATTACTTTGTGATTTTTGAGGAACTGAGTATTATAATTATTAGTAGTATTATTGTTTTATATAATATACCGACATATCTGAGTGAAATTTTGCTGAAATTTTTTTTAACTTTTTTTTTTTCTTGTTTCTGTGGTCATTGAGCATTTACTGTGTCAGTATAAAAGACTTGAAATCTACGCCAAGCTTATGTATGGTGTCCATGTCTCCTAGATGTCTAACCAGATTGTTATAATCGCTTTCAATTACATTACAATATTGATCTGCAGAAATTCTATTAAGCAGTTAAGATGGGTGAAGAACAAAAAATGGTAGATAGTCTGCATTTATATAGCGCTTTTTAAACCTTCACACACCAATGGTAGCAGAGCTGCCATGCAAACCGCTAACTTGCCATTGGGAGCAACTTGGGGTTCAGTGTTTTGCCCAAGGACACTTCGGCATGTGGAGTCACATGGGCCGGGATTCGAACCGCCAACCCTACGATTAGTGGACAACCCACTCTACCACCTGAGCCACAGACTCCCAAAATCACCACATTGCATCTACACTCTTCAAGTAAATGTTGTCTATATGTGCTTTGCAATTGTTGAGTCTTGTCCAAGAGTGCTAGCTGATAATTTGGTAATTACACACAACCACACACACACACACTTGAACACTAAACACACCTTTGACCTAACCTCTAAACTCAGTTTCAGACACTCTAAATCCTGTAATCGTCATCTGTGTTTAGCTGAAAGTCTTGGGGATTATTAGGTGTGTGTGTGTGTTAAGAGAGTGAAACCTAGGCTATCACTAATCCCGACCCAGCACTTCATTACTGTTTACTCTCAGTCTCACCTGCTGATCTGAGGTCAGTGTCTGAGTGAGGCTAATATCTAATATTAAAGTTCCAGAAAATAAAACTGATCTTGGACCAGCACAAACGAAAGCTCATTGTGTGTGTGTGTGTGTGTGTGTGTTTATTAGGGACTTGTCAGTGTGTTAATTAAGATAATCATTGTGGTGTTTATCACCTTATTGGCTCTTTACTCAGTGACTGTGCCATGTTTACAGTCTCAGTTTCTCCACTGAAATCTCAGTCTAACCTGAAATCCCGGCTGTGTTGCAACTGCCTCACACACACTTCCCGATCCCGCTGCCTCGCTAATCACACTCAGCTGTAGCTCATTAACTTCCCTATATATGCACTCCTTTCAGTCAGTTTCGTAGCTAAATCATGTTTGTGCTTCCTGCCTATATTCGTTAAACATAAATCATCTACTGCCCGGTGTGTCCTCCAAGGCTCAGTCCTAGCTCCACTTTATTTCACCATATTTATGCTTGTCCTTGGCCAGATCATTCATAAACCTGGTTTTACTGTAACTCCATTGGTTACGAATATAATTTCTCGCAGTACTCGGCCCCCCACAGCTCTTCCTTCCACATCGTTACCCAAACGCTTTCATGATGGACTCCAACAGTGGCAAGACAGGAATTTTACTGGTTGACCCCAAAACTCTACAGATATTTCAGTTCATATACATTGTGTTGCTACAAACGTTCTCAATCTTGCTATAACGTTTCAATAACGTTTCAATTTCAGCAATGACACAAACAGTGAGATTTTCTCAATTCTATGCTCATTAGGTACAACCCATTAAAACAACAAATCCAAACGATCATCTTAAGCATCATGTAAAGGAGGATGAGATGGAAGCAAATGCAGGTAAGGCAGCTTAAGGAGTAAATAAGAATCCAAAACGTTGGGTAAAAATCATAAGCAAGGGTCAGGCAATCAAACAAACAGACTCGATCAGTACAGAGACTCGGAGTCAAGGATGGGCAGGGACTCGGAGTCAAGGACGGGCAGAGACTCGGAGTCAAGGATGGGCAGAGACTCGGAGTCGAGGACGGGCATAGACTCGGAATAGAGGACGAACTGAGACTCGGAGTCGAGGACGGACTGAGACTCTAAGTCGAGGACGGAGAGATGGTCGGAGTCGAGGACAAAAACAGAATAAAAAAAACAGGGAATCAATGATAATCAATGGCTTGGTACAAACAGAGACAAAAACAACTGAGCGTATACTTTGCAAGTCTTGGCACATGCACAGTCTCTTTTTAAGGGTGGTATGTGTGTGTGTGTGGGGGGGTATGTAATTGGCAACAGGTGTGTATGATTAGAAGTGTGGAGATTGTGAATGTCTCAGTTTGGGAGTTGTTGTCCGTGGCGGCCATGTTTGTAGGCTGAGATGTATTATGGGAAACGGAGTCCCTGGTTTGCCGTGATATGATACTGAGTGATAATTCTGTCCAAGTCTATGTTTGTTCAGTTTCTTCAGTTTACTGCTCATAATTTTACTTCCTACCTGTTTGGCGCAGGAAGAAAATTGCAAGCGTGCTTTCAATTTCAATGATGCCATTTACGACCTTCCATTAAATACGTATATAGAGGCGTTATGGACAAAACCAAAGGACGATATACGTCTATATACTTCTATTTACCAATACTTCTAGTCTTGAGTTCTTCTTCTTCTTCTTCTTCTTTTTCTTCTTCTTCTTCTTCTTCTTCTTCTTCTTCTTTTATGCCTATTGGATTTGTTTTGGTGTATTCTCCTGTTTTTGCCATTTCGTCTTAGCACAGTCTTTATGATTACAGCAGCAGCTCTTGGGTACCAATCTACAGTGTCCAGGTGAGATAGTTTGTCTCCGTTACATGCCCCATTTCACTCAATCCATACTGAATCTACCCACTCACTCTCATTCACTTTCAGTAAGTGCTTTGTTTAGGGTAGCGAAGGATCCGGAGTCTATCCGGGGGAATGCCGGACTTAAGTCGAGAATCTGACCCGGACGGGACACCAGTCCATCGTAGGGCACACGCGTCCAAACAAACATTAACACCATGTGTTAATTTAGAGCAGGCAATCCACCTGGCATGTTTGGGGAGGTGGAGGAAACTGGAGAACCACTGAAAACCAACAGGGACAAGGGGAGAACGTGGAGGGAAACTCCATGCATTGCTTAGAGCAATTAAATAGCAGAACTGGGCATCATGAATCATTGACAAACAGATGGCCATTGAGTGTTATACCCTGTAATTATAATGTCTAACTATATAGTGCTGGACAATATACCACGTACTATCCTGTGGTGTTTTTGGTTTCTTTTGAGTTTCGGATATTAATAAAGCGAAAAAAAAAAAATGAAAATTGATGATCTTACTGAAGGGCAGTCCAGTTCTTAACTTACACAATCTTACACACACACTTTTGCGTGACCTTTTCTTATACTGAAAACGAGGATCTCTCCTTTTCCCAGAAATAGTTTCCTTTTTTTTCCCCCCTGCAACTCATTTGTGTTCTGTCTTCCATCTGTGTTGGGTTTCTGTCCTGCAGACGTTTTGCCCACGGCCTCATCCCTCCGTACCGCCTGCTCCAGGTCTTTGAGAATGTTATGATCTTCCAGCTGTGTTGAAACGCAGTGTCTGTTAAACAGCTGTTACCGAAAAAGCATTTCAGACCAACTGAGAGAAAGATTGACTTTAAAAACTATTCAACTGAACCACAATTGGTCATGCTGAAATGCATGTTTTGGTCGTTGTAAATACACACACAAAAAAAAAAATCTATGGAATGCCAACCGATATTAAAGACGTGATGATTACACTACTAATTCTATAATAATTTCGTCCCTTTAAAGTCACTGGAAAGGGTTTTTTTCCCCCCATACACAAGGACATCCGAGAAAACATCTTAACTGGAAACATTTCATTTTATGGATGAAATCACGAATGAACATAAACTGACTTGTAAGAGTGCCTGGTCTGCTTATCCTTCAAACCCTGGGAACATTTTCTCTTTCAGGATGACACACTGAATTAATTCAAACATTGGCATTATTTGATTACTTGAGCACCGCAATAGCGAATTAAAGGCATGATAGCATTGGCTACATTCCTACATCTCATGGCATAACAAATAAAATGAAAAAATAAATTTCTTCAATTAAACCCAGTGATTGGTGTAACAATATGGATTAGGAGTATTCATGCATGGTGATATAGTAGACTGCTATCAGATTTATTTCAGTGCTTGATATCTTCTCATTCATCCATCCATCCATCCATCTTCAACCGCTTACTCCTTTTCAGGGTCACGGGGCAACCTGGAGCCTATCCCAGGGAGCATCGGGCACAAGGC
>JAFFST010055237.1:30655-40757 GCA_022414735.1 Noturus placidus
GCTACCATTGGTGTATGAGTGTGCTCTCATTTGTAAGTCGCTTTGGATAAAAGCGTCTGCTAAATGAATAAATGTAAATGTAAATGAATCGTTAATCATTCCTGAGATACCAGTGGCTCCTCTTGATTGTGTGGCATCCTTTCTCAATTATCTGGATTGGTTAGGTTTGGCTCCTACAGCTAGAATATTGGTAGGAACTCACAGGGTAGAAGATCTTTATGGAGAGTACAATGAGGTACTTTGCCCTTTTATGGCACAACTCGTGATTAAAACCCTGTGTCCTGGATAAAGCTCAACAGCTTTAATACTTTCATCAAATCTTGCTTCGATATTCGGTTCCATTTTGTGGGAAATCTTAGCCGCAACAGAGTACCTCTACAGAAGGTGCTGCCATAGTTGCTTAACATACTCTGAATGGCTTCTTTAGCCCTTCCCTGCAGGACTGGTACCAAGGATGAGGTCAACTGGCAACATAGGTTGTCTGCCAAACATTTATATGGTAAAATTCTGGTACTGTCATGTATTGTGCGATTATATGCATGAACAAGGGGTTGACAACATCTCTGGTGGTAATTTGTGGTCAGTGGTTGTTCCTCTCTAGAGTTTCAAGCATTCTTGTTCTGTTGTACCTCTCAACAGGGTTCTCACGGGGATAAATGGTGTATTTCTCACCTTTTCTGCTCCAATCAATAAAAAGAGCTCTTTGCTAGACTGTGAATCTCCTCAAAAGCTCTCCTCTGATCACAACTAGGAAACCCACAGCACAAAATGAACTTCCCCCAAAGTGCTTGTGCCACCACAAGTTTGTGATAAAAATTTGGAAAGTAAAATAATGACTATTAAATGGCAAATGGCTTAGCTGTCTAGTTTGAGGGCATGACAGTCATTGCACACAAGCTATACTGGGAGATACAGTGGGTTGATAATGTTTTCCTTGGGGGTAGCTCTCTGAAGATTTGTCTTTCTCCTAAACACATTTCATACATGCAGCATTATTCATCAATATCTATGGTCATTTTGAATCTGAGTCATCATTGCCCATGCATGACTAATGTCGTCATGACCAACATGCAAGTCTGTCTCTCTATATCAGGGGTGGTCCAATCTAATCCGGAAAGGGCCAGTGTGGGTGAAAGTTTTCATTCCAACCAAACAAGAGCCACACCTGATTCAACCTGTTTAATCCGTTTAACTTTCAATAGACTCAGGTGTGGCTTCTGCTTGGTTGGAATGAAAACCTGCATCCACACAGGCTCTTTCCGGATAAGATTGAACACCCCTGCTCTATATTGACAAGTTGATAACATACATCTCCATTGTCCACTTGCTTCTAGTGCTAGACACCATCCCAGAGCTAAAGTCTACACTAATCACCACGTACCATACTTGGTACTGTCCCCTGCTCAGGGAAGATAAAGCAGTCAGGGTTTGCAGAACCATAAAGAGGCACTTGACAACAGAACATTTACCCCTCACAGGTACAACTGACTGGTGTTCAAATATGCCAGACAACATTGTGTTTTTCATCTCTTCCCTTGCATCAATTTCCTCTTTTTCCAATAGGAATGCTTGATCTTCAAGGGAGTGTGTATTTACATGTAGTGCTCTGTGTTTAAAAAGATAGCCAGTGGTTTCCAGCTGCATCAAGCTTTACTCAAGTCATAACATAGGTCAGGGGGTTGTTGTCAGAAAAGAATGTAAGGTCGACACCAAACAAGCATTTACTGAATGTTTCACAACTGCCATTTTAAAGCCAGATACTCTAACTTATGGGTAAAGTAGTTTTCTTCACTGATAACCTTTAAATGGCATAAGCTATTACTTGCACCTTTCCAGCTTAGAATTTGTCAAAACAAGAATAGGTATAGATGTCAAACTCTCAATAATGGCCATGAAATCAGTCTCATGTTTAGCAGTCCACTCATCCTGGAAAGGAAGATCAAGTTGCAAAGTGTTCCATTATGTGCTCTCTCCTGTACAGTGTCGCTTTCTTTTTGGGTGGCTGATAGCCCAATGTAAGGCAATTTAAGGACTTTACTACTTTTGATCAACCATCAAAAAAAAAGGGTAGAACCCGGCAAAAGCCTAAAAGCACTTCACAACTCTTTTTGGTAGGAGGGTCAGGGCCAGCTCTGCAAGACAGACATCTTACTGGGTCAGTATGTAGACCATCTGCATGTAGTGTATGACATGCCCAAGGTACTTCACAGAATAATTTCGGTCTCTCTCTCTCTCTCTCTCTATTGAGCTACACATGGCCCCACGTTGATAGTATAAAAATAAATAAGAGATTACTGTGGATGGTACCACATAGATATCATAAAGATGGCTGTGGATGTACTTTCTTGGGTAGCTTCAATTTTTGGAATTGCTATGAACAGTTTACACAAAAGCTGCAACAATTAATCGATAAAATCGATTATGAAAATCGTTGTCAACGAATCTCAATATTGATAAGTTGGTCTGCACGTGGCACGAGGTGTATTTACTCACTACGTTACTTATGTACTGAAAACACACTTCGGAGAGTAAATACAAAAGTTGTGTCCCAAATGACACACTGTACATTTACACTATGCACTGTGTACTCTACCATCTAGTGTGTGAATTTTAGTGTGTGCCCCTTCCTAGTCAATGGCACGTGACATCATACGCACGTAATGCGACGCCACTAGTTTTCGCAGATACCCACAGTCACCGACAATGTGTCACATTCTTATGTAATAGAGTTAAGGATGGATGCAAATGCAGAGTTTTTTATTAAAGGAGATATACAGACAAATCCAAAAGGATAATCAAAAGCGTGGTCTATTAACAGGCAAAAGGTCAGGCGATATACAACAGGCATGAACTGGGCGAGGTTAGAATCCAAAATGTGAAACGAGAAACAAGGTCAATAGCATGAAACATGAAACGAGAAACGGGAAACAACCGCTTAGTAATGAGGTAAACTCAATACTGCGCAAAGTGCACAGAGACACGAGGGGTTTAAATGACAAACATAATCATGGTTAAACACGGACAGCTGAAAACAATATTGACACACTCGGGAAACAACCAATGACAAAACAGGGCAAAGCCAGAACACAACCATGACAAATCATACTGCAGTGCTGTCTCAAAGGGAAATCATGACACAATGACTTTCTTCAGTTTACTGTTTATGTCAACATTACCTTGTTATTATATAATATAAACTTATATATTAGTGTATAATATATGTAAGTACTTATGCATTATTTTTATGGATGCACAAAAAGCACTGAATTAAACTACAGTTTTAAATTAATAATATATATTCTGGTGTGTGTGTGTGTGTGTGTGTGTGTGTGTGTGTGTATGTATTGGGTTCTTTTCAGACTTATATAACTGGACAAACAGTAGTGTAAAGTTTTAGTCTGAAGATTATAATTGTAACGCACTGAATTTTATTTTAAAAATGCGGAAAAAAATGGAACTGAAAGTTTGTTCCCCACTCCCAATCTGATTAATTGAGGAAAAAAAAGATTCAGCCAACTAATCGAATATGAAAATAAACATTAGTTGCAGCCCTAATTTACACTCCAGTCTCAATCATTGAACAGTTGATAACTTCAATTTCATATGATTTACTTAAAGTTGAAATTATAATGATACTGTTAACCCAATTGATACTTTTTGGACTATATAGGATAGTTATAGAAGAGAAATTATTTAAAATCTGGTGTCACACAGGTGAAGTTGGGTTCCCATCTTGCTCTGGTTGCCTCAGGTCTGTCGCCTCTGGCTTGTTCATTAGGGATAAATTTATACATTTAAAATTTCAAACTTATATCTGGATTTCTGTAAACCAGCTTTGTGACATTGTCCATTATTAAAATTGCCATATAAATAAAGTAATTATCTAAATAAATATATAGAATTACATTTTTAGAATTATTTGTCTGGAATCAACTATAATCCAAAATCCAATTAAGACAATTAACATTCATATTCCTCAAGTGGATTAGAAAAGACAATCAGGAACACAATTCAAATAGAGGTCTCCAACACATTTCTTCATTAAGTGCTTAAGTGTTGACACGGTCTGGGAGCATTTGTAACAATCTAAATATTTGTAACGCACTAAATTTCTAGACGCAAAAGGGGCAAATAAATGCAATCTTATGCTTGTCTCATTCTACAACTTCCATCTGAGAGTTGCCAGAATTTAGGTTTAATATGGAAAACCATTTGGTACCACTAAGGGCAGAAATATTTATACTAGACAGACTAAACTAGACTAAACTCTATATTAGACAGGGCATAGGCATCCTCTAGGGCACACATGTCCAATTTTTGGTAATTAACACGGAGTCTGATTTTAACATTAACAGAGAGTCTGTTTCAGGAGGGTGAATGGGTGACGAATCAGCAGCATATTCACAAATTCAAAGCTAATGCTGAGGCTCGCCAACAGGAGCACCACTCATCTCCACTTCATGAAGCATCCACTGAAAAGCCTGTTGAAAGAGCTCTGGTTATAGTAGACTTAATATTACAACTCAAGAAATTAGCTAGGCTTTAAGGGGCACCAGTAGCTTAGATACATATATTTTTCCCCACTACAGACCTATGCCTGAAAAATACATGTATCTCGGCTACTATAGACATTGGACGGCGTGGCGCGGTGGCGTAATGACGCGGGCTCTTAATCTAATTATGATCTATAACATGTAAAACGGGAACATGACAGGAGTATTCTAAAAGCGACTCATGTAAACACCTTAATCACATTATTATCTTACTTAGATTAAGGACAATAATTAGATTACTGCTATCCATGTAAACGCAGTCACTGTTCATGTTAAAGCCGGAACTACTTTTTTTTTTCTTGGTGCACACATAAAAACAAACAAAAATGTTCCACAATTGCAAATTATAGTTAACAGGCAGAAAAGACAAGATGACAGGACAAGATGATGAACCAGAAGGAATGAAACAGATGGAATGCAAAGAACATTGTTCATGAGGGAACAGATGAAGGCCCTGTGTGGCCTCACAGTGTGGTGCTCAGCAAGTGGCAAACTGACAGAAGCACCATCTTCTCAATTCAATGCCTGCTAGCCAAGCCAAAATGTGAAAAAACATGGCAACGTTCACAAGAAAAATTGCCTAATGATAAAAGACAATTCACTGTTTACAGCTGCATATGATTTCCTTCAACATTAAGAAACCAAATTTTCTGGGCTCTGTATGCATGTTCACTGCTGAGTACATATGAATATAGAAATTGTAAATAATTTACCAACTGTCCTGGTAAACATGAGCTGCAGATGCTCCTTTATCTTATGTAAGCTTTAAAAGTACATCTGTTCACTTGAAAGGTGCCATATCAGCCTGATAAATATAGCAATCAATTTGGCCCATATTACATGGCACAAACAAGCACAAAGTACTCAATTATTTAATGCTTATTTGAAGAGAATATGCACTGTTTGACCTAGATTCAACAACCATTTGAACAAGATAACATCACTGTAGCAAACTGAATGAATGTGTAAAGAAACAGGAAGTCTGTCCTGTACAGAAACCATAGAAACAGATCATAATTACTAGGCCGATATCATAACTACTATAATGTGCTAGCATTTTGTACTCTATCTAAATATCACTAGTAAGAGCTTGAGGCAATAATTGGCCTCTTTATGATTAACTGTTGAACCACCAGTTTGTCATTATAAAGTTCGGACCTGAGGGTTAAGTTCAAGTTCCCAAAACTGCTAAATAGCTACTGTTGGCTCTTCAAGCAAGGCAAGACTCTTACCTTGGATATAAGTTTCTGCCAATACATTAAGAACTGGTATTTTTATAAAAAATTAAAAAGAGGCCAACCTCTGAGAACAATTGGGTCCCTCCCATCCCTACGTAGAGACTCCAGAACTACATGCAAAGCTTGAGATGATGACAGTCGAGTTGGGTCTAGTGTCCTCTCATCATAAATGATGATCTCTTTTGAAAAAATGCCGCCAAAGGAGTCTTTGCTCTGGTGGGAGGAAATGAAATCCAGCAGAGTGATCTTGCCCTGCTGCAGGTGCCGGCGGCTGATCTTGTCTGAGCAGTTAATATGCACAGCGCCTCGGATATGGCTCTTGCTGTAGTCCATAAAGGGCCTACAGTCTATTATTATTGGCAGAGGCCCCACTGGATGACCTGTGGGGCAATATGTCATCTTCTGAGCCAGCTCACTTGGGTGGATGATGCACACACTACCTCTGGGTGTGCTGGTGATGAGACTGGGTGCACTGACAGTTTCACTCTGGCCCACCATTGGCCTAGAGAAGCCTCCGTGTGCAGCATAGTTGACGCCGGAGTTCAAGTCGGGGCTACTTGTACTGACCTGGCTCAGTGTTTGGGTCAGAGTCTGTGTCTGGCTGTCTTTCTCGTAAGTGCTCACCATGCAACAGCTGGCACTGTTGCATCCACACGTCAGGGAAGGAGTGGAACTGCTGGATGAGGGCATATAAGTGAGGTTGGTCACCTGGATCTCCACCACAATGGTGCCCACGGTGGCTTCCAGGTAGGTTGTGTCCAGATAAAATTGGAGCGGCACCACAAATTTGTCATCGAGGGAAGATGGAGGCATGGGTAAACCACAGAGCAAGGCTGGCAGACAACAAAGAACCCAGCTGGCCACTCTGGGGTGGGGGAAAAAGTGAGAAATGACAATTATTTAAATGATTGCATGTCTAAAATAATATAGTAAATAAGGAATAATTGACAACAGGCCGTTGAATTATTAGGAAATAATGCACACCCTGAGGGGGTAATGCGTAGTGGTTGTTATACCTCGGGTGTGTGTTATTTTCTAATAATTCAATGGACTGCAGTCAATTATTCTGCTTATACCAAAGTGACCACACCTCAAGACCTTGTTCAGATGTTATATTTCAAGACATTTGTCAAGTTCTTGTCCATAAAATGCTCTTGTGTGTGGAACTCATTTAATTCCAATACGGCATTTTTGAGCTAGGAAGGGAAGCTTGAGACATTGATATACAGTTATGAGAGAGAGAGAGAGAGAGAGAGAGAGAAAGAGTTCATGAATAAATATTAAGTCTATTTATTCACAGGGTTTAAAATATTTTTTTACTGCTGAAAACACAACGAATAAATAAATAAATATTGATGCTCGTTCACCGGATTATCATGTTCTCTCTCTCACTCACTCACTCACTCACTCACTCACTCATAACAGCATATCAATGCCACCAGCTTCCGGTTCACCTCATGGCCGAATTACCACCTCGGCTTCACATTATTTTTCTAATAATTCAATGGCCTGTCATCAATATTCCTTACATATTTCTTGAAAATCGTAGTTTTGTTTGTTGTTAAATCTGTGTGCTGTGGTGTATAGTAGCCTAACGTTTCCGTTATTTCAGTTAACTTGGTGAAGTGATATGGAACTGTAATTCAGTCAATACCTGGCTGGAACTACATTTGCTGTGCATTTATTAAAAAATAATTGCACACCTCAAAATGTCTGTCAGCCAATCAGAATTCAACAGCGCTATGGTATAAAAATAAATAACTATTGAGGTCTGAATTTATAACATAATCTACTGAAGCTTATCCATAAATCAATAACCTATAAACAGGAAAATGTCAAATTGGACAATGCCAATAGGTCTAAAATCACTTATCTGAGAACACATTCACACTGGCTACATCTCCACTATAGCTCAATCTTAAGTCTAGGTGAATTCCTTGTGCTTGTATATATACACTCACTGGCCACTATAATAGGAACAGAGGTACCTTTGGCTAGTTGGATAACTGTATGAATGAGCAATCATTTGGCAACAGCACGATGCATGAAATCATGCAGATACAGGTCAAGAGATTCAGTTAATGTTCACATTAAACATTGTAATGGGGAAAAATGTGATCTCTGTGACTTTGGAAAAACATCACATGAATCATCAACTATCCAGTTTGGGTGAGCCTGTGCCCAATCTAGACTCAGATCCCTGTTCTTGGCTGACAGGAGCGGCACATGACGTGGTCTTCTGCTGTTGTAGCCTGGCCACCTCAAGGCTCCATATGTCATGCTATCTGTGATGTTTCTCACTTCAAGACAATATCTTTTATTGTCTGGACAATGCGAATATAAATACAAAAAATTCTCATAAAATATCTAGAATATTTGGAAGTAGAGATGCATACACAACGTATTTAGGTTAAGTAACGTAATTAATTAAAATCTGGTCATAATAATAATAGTTAAATTCTACTCACAAAAACACAAAGCACAGTGCACACAAGGAGAGAGAGAGAGAGAGAGAGAGAGCGAGAGAGAGAGAGAGAGAAATAAAGCTGTAATGTTCATAATTGTGTACATAGCAATACCAGCTGGAGTTCATCTATAATTGGCTGAATTAATTGCTTCAATACATTCACAGAAGAAACTCAATACAGTCTAGTCTAACTTTTCTCATCAACAGTTGATTTTTATGATTGTTGCAGCCAAACATAATTGATTTTGCTGCGGCTTTTTCAAAATTTGCGATGCAACGTGTGGAATTTCTTGTGTTTTTTTTTCTCCAGAAAATACTCCAATTGGCGAAATCTCAATCGCATGAAATTGTTTTGCATGGTCTTTCAAAATAATGTTTGTTGGTAAATGAGAACTTTTAGCTGTACTCATGCTTGATGTACGTGAATCGAACAGGGTTTCGACTGAGTGATGACGTCACATGACGCGTCTTGGGCCAAACCTGCAGAAACTCTGTGGTAATTTTGAAAAATCGCATGTTCCTCCGAATACTGTGGACGGGTTTGCTTAATTTTGCGTTCATTTCTGCGAACACAAAATTCAGTGAAACCCTGGAGGGACTGACCTATAGAACTTGTATTTCACTATAGAATGCTGTTCACTGGATGTTTTCTGTTTTCTGCACCATTCTTCGTAAACTCTAGAAACGGGTTGTGCACGAAAATCCCAGGACATTAGCAGTTTCTGAAATACTCTGGAACCAACAACCATGCCAACAGTGACTTTGAGCTCACACTTTCCCCCATTCTTCAAGGAAACATGCGGAGCCTTGAGATGGATGGACTTCAACAGCAGAACACCACATCAGGTCTTGTTCCTGTCAGCCAAGAGCAGGGATCTGAGCCTTGACTAGGCAAACTGGACAGTTAAGAGTTCCCGATGGTTTTTCCAAAAGCCAATGAGATCACATAATTTGATGTGAACATTAACAGAAGCTCTGGACCTGTATCTGTATGACTTTATGCATAACACCGCTGCCACATGACTGACTGGTTAGATAACTGCATGAATGATTAGGTACGGGTGATCCTAATAAAGTGGCCGGTGAGTGTATATCCTTGTTTTCATGAACTGCTCAGGCTACAGACCCATTTATAAATAGCCCTCTCCGAAACTCGGCATGAGAACGTGCTGAGAATATGATATACAGACACGTCCTGCATCCGACCTCATACACACACCCACACACACACACTCACACTTCTGATTGATCATGATGCACAGTTTACAGGGCTTTTCCACACAACACACTTGCCAGTCAAACCCATGAATACACAGCTGCCAACAACAACATGCAAACAGTCCACAATCACCAGGCAACTCACGTTCTGGAGTGTTTTATGAAGACTAAAGGGTCCTTGCTGATATTTTAAAGACGTTTGCAAAGCTTCAGATCATTCCCAGAGCTCTAGCAGTGTTTCTTCAGAGTATCTTCACTTTCTCCTTTGCTCCCTGATGGTACAGAGTAGACAGTCTCATTTCAGACTGGCACCGGATTGAGCCAATAGAGTTCCTCATTGATCCAGTGATCATAGTTCTACTGGATATGTAGGAAAACCAGCCCAGGAATAAATAAATAAATAAGAAACAAGAAGGAGGAGGAGGAGGAGGAGGAGGCTGCACGAATGTAAAGTCAGCTTTCAGAGGCCTGATCAGAGAGCAGTGCTTACTCAGCGTCCCGAGTATGACATGGATGCATTCTCACTGACACACACACAGTTTACCCAGACAACACTGTCATGATCAGAACAGATCTGCTCTGACTACACGTGGTCGGTCTACTGGGACAGGGGTTCCCAAACTTTT
>JAFFST010055237.1:58402-73420 GCA_022414735.1 Noturus placidus
GAGCCGCATCAGAAGGATGAAAGAGCCGCATGCGGCTCCGGAGCCGCGGGTTGCCGACCCCTGGTCTAACAGAATGTGTTTTACCGTCTCTTGTCTACTTTCGGGTTTGATAAGAGTTTGTCAAACTAAATGTCCCCTAGCAATACTACTACTGCTGCTGATAATAATAATAATAATAATAATAATAATAATAATAATAATAATTGCATTATTATTATTATTATTATTAACAAATACTATAAACAGAAATAAAGAGTTCAAGCTCGAGGGAAAGAATCACAGGGAACAAAAACAACCAAGGGCGTAACCATGTTATGGACATTGGGGGGGTCCAAGCGCTAACCCCCCCCCCCCCCCCCCCCCAAGAGTGCGTGGTTACGCCCATGAAAACAACAACAAAAAAGGAAGCCTCTGTTTCTTGACCAATGGTTGTGCCTCTATAAAACTATTTACAGATTACTCTGTCAAGTTCATGTCGCTCATTTTTATCAGTTACACACGTTTTTGTTGTTTAATTGTCCTTTCATATTAATGTCAATAAAGAAGTGTTACATATAAAAAAAATAAATAAAAGCAGCAAGCCAACCCAAATCCATTTGGGATAAGTTAAATAAACTAGTCAATTAATTAAGAAGAAATTGTAGATTATTAACCCTCTTATTATGTTATGGGTCAATTTGACTCATTTCCACAATTGAGATGTCTGAAATACTGGTTAATTTCTCTTTGAATTTTTTTTTACTTTCCTCATTTAGGGTCATGAACTTACATGCAAATATTTCTTCTTATGGCTTGTCTTGGACATTTCAATTCTCACAGACATGAGTCAAAAGTACTTCCACAGTGCTTCTGCATCTGAGGGATTCTTCTTTTTAGTTGTTAAGTAATCATTTTGCATTTTCCACACTGTTAACTTTGCCTTCTATGGAGTTTTGTGGGTGTCACTAAATTCAAATCAGTTGTGCTGTGCACGCACCTGGTAATACATATTAAACAGTTTTACCAAACAGAAAAATCCTTAACGACTAAGGTAAGGTAAATTCGACTCGCTTTCTATTCACTTACATGTAAATTGGTCTGGTTTAAAACTGTAGCGCAGACAGCCACTAGAGGACCTCCGGGACATTTTGGCTTCACTTTTAATCCCTGTTGTGACATCCACCCACATACAGTACAGAACAGTCAATAGATGATAGATCAGAAATTCAGCTTTCATTTCATCATATTTACATCTAGATGTGTTTAACAGCTTGGAACATGGCACCTTTGGTGGCAGACCAGCCTATTTTTAGGTGACCAAATGTATACAGTAGGACCAGATATTCTTAAAGTAAATAACTCTTAATATTTGGTTCATATCCCTTGCTTACAATAACTGCATCAAGCCTGTGACTCACTGACATCACCAAACTGTTGGTTTCTTCCTTTGTGTTACTTTTCCAGGCTTTTACCGCAGCTTCTTTCTGTTGTTGTTTGTTTCGGGGGGTTTCTCTCTTCAGTCTCTTCTTCAGGAGGTGAAATGCTGCTCAAATGGGTTAATGTCTGGTGATTGACTTGGCCAGTCTAAAACCTTCCACTTCCCCCATTGATCATTGTCTTGCTGCATGATGAAGTTCCTCCCAATAAATTTGGATGCATTTTCTGTAAATTGTCAGATCAAAATGTTCCTGTAAACTTCTGAATTCATTCTGATGATAAACATCATGAGTTCCATCATCAGTAAAGATTAGTGAGTCTGTTCCAGAAGCACCCATGCAAGCCCAAGCCATGACACTACCTCAACCATGTTTCACAGATGAGTTTGTATGTTTTGGATCATGACCACATCCTTTCTTCCTCCACACTTTGACCTTTCCATCACTTTGGTAGATTCTTGGTTCCAGATGTTTTGTGGCTCATCTCTGTATTTTGCAATGTATTCAGTGTATAACAAAAATTTTATGTATTCATGCATTCTAAAAATTCATATAGTTCTTCAATTTCAATTGAAATTTACAATTTACAATTTGTGGAGCAATTTCAATATAATGTTCCTCAACGGAAAATTGCAAAAACTATGAATATCTCATCTACAGTACAGAATATCATCAAAAGATTCAGAGAATCTGGATAAATCTTTGTGCGCAAAGGGACAAGGGTGAAAATAAATATTGCATGCCCTACATTAAAAGCAGGCATGATTCTTTAATGGAAATCACTGCATGGGCTCAGAAACACCTCCAGAACTCATTATCTGTAAACACAGTTCGCCTTTTTCATCCACAAATGCTGGTTAAAATGGTAAATGGCGCACTTATATAGCACTTTTATCCAAAGCTCTTTACACTGTGTCTCATTCACCCATTCAAACACACACCAATGGTAGCAGAGCAGCCATGCAAGGCACTAGCTTTCCATCGGGGGCAACTTATGGTTCAGTGTCTTGCCCAAGGACACTTCGGCATGTGGAGTCACGTGGGCCGGGAATCGAATCGCCAACCCTACGATTAGTGGATTAGTGGACAACCCGCTCTACCGACTGAGCCACAGCCGCCCATGGCCGCCCATGGCCATGGCCACCGACTGAGCCACAGCCTCCCCACGGTTAAAGCTCGATCATGCAAAGAGGAAGCCATATGTGAACATGATCCAGAAATGCTGCTGTCTTCTCTGAGCCAAAGCTCATTTAAAATGGATTGAGGCAAAGTGGAAAATTGTTCTGTGGTCAGAATTGAAATTTGGCATTCTTTTTGGAAACCATGGACGCCACGTCCTCTAAACTAAAGAGGACAGGGACCATCCAGCTTTTTATCAGTGCTCAGTTCAAAAGACTGCATCACTGATGGTATAGGGCTGCATTAGTGCCTATGGAACGGGCCGCTTGCACATCTGGAAAGGCATCAATGCTGAAAGGTATATACATTTTAGAGCAACATATTTTTCCATCCAGATTCCCTCTCATCTTTCCTTCTGAGAGACTCCACCTCTCTAAGATACTCTTTTTATACCCAATCATTTTACTGACCTGTTGCCAATTAACCTCCAGCTGTTTCTTTTTAGTAACACTTACTTTTCCAGCCTCTCCCAACTTTTTTGAGACGTGTTGTGGCCATCAAATTGAAAATTGGCTTATTTTTTCCATAAAACCGTACATTTCCTCATTTTAAACATCTGCTATGTTTATGTTCTATTGTGAATAACATACAGGTTTATGAGATTTGCAAAACAATGCATTCTGTTTTTGTTTACATTTCACACAATGTCCCAACTTTTTTGGAATTGGGGTTGTATATGTATACGGAATAGAAATATCAAAACATGGGCACAAATGAGTGTATGTGATTGTGCCCTGCGATGGATTGGCACCCTGTCCAGAGTGTACCCCACGCTTCCTGGGATTGGCTCCAGGTTTCCCCGTGACACTGAAGTAAGGATAAGCTGTATAGAAGATGGATGGATGGGCATAAAGATTACATGTTTAGATTTTCATGTTTCATGATTTCATTTCATTTAACACTAGTAATTTTGTTTTACATGGTACTTTACGTTTGACTGTGTAAATAAATGCCTGACTGTAAATTTAGAAATTGACAATGGCTAGTATTGTATTTATTTAATTTCTTCATACAGTGAAGGTAATACTATTTAATAAAAAGAAAATGTTTTTTTTTAAATTTGTTACACAGATTATTGTTAATGTATAGAGTTTTTTTTTATTATGTGTGAATTATAAGATATAATCTATTTGATCTATTTATCTACAGGCATACAGTGCACACGGTACAAAAAACAATTCCCAAAATACACAATTGACAAGCATTTTACTGGTATAAGGCATTAAATACATGACAGCGAGTTTTAAGCTGACAAGAGAGTGTGTTAGCATGTTTGCATTAACTACATAACATTAAATCCAAGTTACATTTGATAATACATCTCACTTTTTACAGAACCATTGTTTTAACTAATGGGTTTTACATACATACAGTATCTCACAAAAGTAAGTACACCCTTCACATTTTTGTAAATATTTGATGATATCTTTTCATGTGACAACACTGAAGAAATGACACTTTGCTACAATGTAAAGTAGTGAGTGTACAGCTTGTGTAACAGTGTCAATTTGCTGCCCACTCAAAATAACTCAACACACAACCATTAATGGGGTGTATTCATGTTTGTGAGATGCTGTACATCCACTGGTCACACTATACTAATACTGGGTGTCCTCCCCTTCTTCATGGCATGGGTTCCACAACATGTTGGAAATATTACTATGAGATTTTGTTTTACGTTCTCATGAACCGCTACAAATTTATAATCTGTAATAATAGATTTATAATGAATTATAAATCAATAATATTCTATTTATTATCATTGCAGTTTAAAAATGGTGCATTGATCCAAATAGTCCAATCGTTACACATATGGTTGTGACCCACTGCTACGGAACTAGGTGGACTGGTTCAGATTGAATTATTGTTACGGATTGTTTGAAACCTTTCTCTTCGTTTTGAACTTGTTGCCTTTACAACAACTTGCTAACTACAATCTCGGCTATTTGATTGACTTTTCTGTCAGAGAGATTCCCTTTCATGTGCCAAATGGATGCAAATGAACAGAATTTTACACGCCGCAAAATGTGCACACTACCAGTATTTTTTTTTTTTTAAATGAACATTTAATGTTAAAATAATACATGCTTTTTTCATTTGTAATTTATTTGAATACCCAGCATCCATTTACAGACTGATCATGTTGCTTATAAGTTATGAATAATGTGTATACGTGTTTTAATTTAGTGGACATTAGTTGTTCTACAGATTAGTGACCTTTGCACCTTATTCTACAATATTACCTGACAAACCTATTACTTCAATCAACTAGAGATTTAGATAAATCTTTTAACGAAAAAGGTTCAGTTTCCATAAAACGCTTGAACGTGAAAGAAAATAATTACTTTTAATTCAATAGAACTGATAAACTGTGGTCTTTCTTGCAGCACTTTCAGCATTTTAGTGGACAATTCAATATAATTATAAAATTGGAGTAATGTTCTATTGACTACACTTGTCTTATAGAACACTTTGTGGAGTAAATGACAGTACGTAAGGTTAATCGTAATAACATGAGTATTACCTACCACCTCTATATTTTAGATTTCATACAGCAATGAACAATCAGTCAGTTTTGATTAATCATGTTAATGAACCAGAAAAGTATCTACGCTCTCATTCTCAGATGTTCCTGTAAGTGCTCAAGAGATCACGCATCCAGTGTCTTTCTGGGGCTTGAGATCAGGTTCCTTCACAGGCTTAATCTCCTCCTCCTGCTTGGGTTTCACAGTTGCCTAGGAGCAATCAAAGAATGAATACATCAATAGATCTAGCCAGCATTTGATTGTTCCTACATCTTTCAAATATAACAAACATATAAAAAAAAATTATCTGCTTAATTTGTCATCTAATACCTTGTCATCTTTTGGTCCTCTAGTGAGATCGAATGTGGCGTAGACCTCAGGAGTACACTGGCTGCTGAGAGCAGGAAGCTCAAAGATAACAGGCTCCGCCAGACCATAACTTGCCTTCAGCTCCAAAGCAGGTGCCTCTGCAGGCACTTTATGGAAGTATCTGTCAAACAAAATCATATATCTTTATAAAAAATAAAATAAAATATAAAAAAAGCTATAAAGTTTTTAAATGCAATGTCAACACCATTCCAGGTACATGTGTATCTGAGATTGTAGTCCACCATCTAACCAATCTCACTCAAGTCAGTTTTCCCCAAACTGATCTTCAAGGACCACACATGGTCCACATCTTTCAGCCCCAAACACCCCAAACAAAGCAAACAAGGCCTGAAATGAACAAGCTATTCCAGAGATTCACTACTTGCCAGTTTGAAATTCAAGTGCTGGTATTAGTTGTGAATTTTTCGGTATTAATAGGCTAGAATTGTAAACTGAATTACATATCCTCATTACAAATATATAATCAGGTTACGTAAAATCAGAGTCGATGAGCAGCAGCTGCACGTGACCATATATTTTGGTTAATAACAACATAGCCTCAAACAAATTCAAGTCGAGAAGCTATCCCACTTGACTTATGCTATAGATTATTATCTAGTGAATTTTTAGAGTAAATCCCATAATCAGCAGTTGCGACTCGACAACATGCAGTCATCCGCTGGACAGTCTAGCAGCTCGCTTTGAGTGGTTTTATCTTTACACGTACCTTTGTTCACCTATGTTTGAGGTCATATCATTAACCAGGGTTGCAGAGTTTTAGGAAAATGTCCAGTATAACTATATCTCAATAAGCACAAAAAATTTCTTAAACTAATCTTAAAAGATTTGGGCATTGGAAAATTAACTATTTTTTAATGTACAGCAATTATCCACTCCATACTCCATTTTCGCTCTCCCGATATTTGCAATATATCTTACAATGGAAATAGTCCTGTACATCATTATTATTCAATTTAAAGGTTTTTAAACTAGCCCAATCTGGCTCCACTGAGCTTGGGGCACACAAGAACTTGCCCCTATGAATGTATGGATGTCGATCAGCACTTGTTGCAGTTCCCAGTTCTGACCACTAGGTGCAATAATAACTCTATGGGAATGTGGGAATGTGTTAGCATGTCTGTCCCCGTACTCACATGAAACCATTTTCCCGCTGACATTTCTCCAGAGTGTTTTTGATCTGGCCACCGAGCTTTGTGAAGAAGAGCTGTTCAGACGGCTTGGCAGTGCTGCCTGGACCTTTGGTCTGACGGTATTCTTTACACAGTGCCTCTGCACGTAAATAATCTCAAGAAAGAAAACAAAAAAAAACAAAAAACGATTAAATTACAACCCAAATGAGCCATTTACAATATGTGGGCCCAAATTATAATTCCACATATCATAGGTACAGAGTCGTGTATAAAAAAATGATAAACATATACTTAGAATAGCCTGCTTTTAATCTGAAAGTACTCACATTTCTCGGCCTCTTGTAGGGATCTAATGGCTTCACCACACTTATCACTAGCAAGCAGAGTCTGTCCATAGTAGCAGTGAGCCTGTGATTTAAAAAAAAAATTATTTGCCACATTTAGGCATGAATTGAAGCTTAGATACAATCTATAAATATCAACACCAAGACTGAGAATCATGAGAATACTCTTTTCACCTTTTGAACACATTGTAAAGGGCTCTGCTTAAAGTGATTAAGGGATAGGGAAATTATAGTGCATGGCACACGCATAAGTACTGCTCTCATGATGTATTTTCTAACCCTGGTCTTTCTGCTATTTTAGGCTTAATTGCTGTCACCCAATTGTAACACATCAGCACTGATGTTAATAAAAACTTACATAAGCCATGTAAAAGTGCTGCTTCAACTGCAGGTACTTTCTCCATTTATTGCTGCATTCTGGGTCCAGAGTGTTCAGAGTATGATCTAGTAAGAGCAAGAGTTTATTCACTGGAACATGTCAATATGCAAATAGACTTGCACATAGGTTACACATTTCTATGCTTCTTTGTTAGTGTTATCTCAAACGTACCAGCCTTTTGATAGTAATTTGCTGTCTCAAGTGCCAAAGCTGCAATAAGGCCAGCATTATGCTTCAGTTCAATGGCACGAGCAATGGTCACTTAACGGAAAGGGAGAAATACAATGCCAAAAATTATTTGTTTGTTCTTGCAATACACCACTGGGGGTGGAGAAAGTAAACAGGGAATGTAAAAAAACAAAACAAAGAACATTCTTTCCACACCTTCTTGGGCCTCTGCTTGACTCTGCACAATGTATGTGTCAATCACCCTGGGCTCCATGTCTCTGCCTTTCTCCACTGGCGTGATGAGGCGTGGTATCTGAACCTCCTGGAACAAAGAAAGGAAGAAATCCATCAAGCATCTACAGTGGAGAAACATCATCAACTTAAACTACTACTAAAAAAGTAGCAGGTATGAAATATATACACTAAACATCAAAGCATGATTAAATAATTTTTTTTTTGTCCAGAGAGAAATTCACCTTGAGGTACTTGAAAATTCCAGCCGCAATTTTCAGATTCTTATGAACATCTTTCGCCTCATCCTCAGTAATGCTATGATTAAAAGGTTACATAGATGGCGTTAATAATTACATGCACTTATCATACATGACTTCCTATTAGGTCTGTACAAAAAAAAGGAAGATAAAATGTTGATATCCTGTTTTTCCCCTCAATGCAATAAGATTCAAATAAAAGCATCAATTCTGCAATATTTGCACTTAGGCACGCATTTTACATTAAACAAAGAGCGGTACTATTCCCTTTTATTCACTGTGACCAATGAACTCATTGTCATGGTTTCATGTAACCTGCTATTTCTAGTATCCACTGCACAATGTGGAGCTCTCGTATGGATTTTTTAATGGCTAGTGAAGTACATGTTTGCCAGAATTCAGTAATGAAAAATACACAAAAGCTATAATTCACAAACAACCACTGTCTGCTAAAATTGATACTGAATGAAATCCTAACACTCAAAGAAACTTTAATACAAAAATAAACAGTACTGACTGTACCATGAAAATGTAGTGTACTTTAAATGAAATAAATCTATAAATATTAATATATATTAACTATGAATGAATATTAAAGTAAATCAAAAACATATACATCCAAACTGAACCAAAAAGTAACAATCCAAACAACAAATAAAAACAGAGCATGAAAAAAACACTTCAAATAGCACAACAAAACTGGTTGGTGATTGTTTGCCTCTAGAGGCCGCTCTTGTACTGTATAATGACCGCGCATCCTTCTCAGACGCTCCCGCAACCGACACAACCGGGAAAAACTATCGGTGTGGATTCTTGCCGATAGTTCCAGCAATCAGTTATCAGTGCCATTTAATCAGCAAAACCGATCAATAGATCGACCTCTAGTTCAAGTAGCCTTTGGCGTCAATGGGGTTGCTTCCACTACACTGAAATACCCTGAAAATTCACATCAAACATGAAGGACGCTACTGAAGAAAAATTACTTTATACATTTGACCTTGCTGCAACTAAGACAAACGCACAGACACCCCAAAAGCATAATGCCTCTACCACTGAGTGGTATATCATAATTCCTATTTCATCAGGAATCATGCAGCCCCAATTTCATTCTGTGTTGTAAAGGATATATAAGAACTAATGTACCCACTTTTCCTTTCCTGCGAGCCTTGATGCAAATTTGGTATGCCAAACAGCAATGTTAAACCCCATGGATACCAGCTCAAACACAGCATCTTGTTGAGAACTGAATAAGAAAAATAAAAGAAAAGAAATACAATTCTATATTATTGCTGCATTGCAATACAATTTAATACTGCATTAAATATGTTTCCTTAAATGATTAACTAGCAAACACTTTGACACATGAAAGGAAATCAATGATAACTGTAAGAACACTTATTTAAGAAAAGCTTCCTTCCATGTGGTACAAACAGAGATTTACTGAGGTACTATTTTGGTATATTTCGTTCTCTGTAGGTTACGTTACCTTGGTGTGTTTCCTTGCAAAGTGTCAGTCCACCTAAAGTTCTGAATGAAGCGCAGTTTGTTCTCTTTTGTAGTACCATCCAGAGACACAATGAACCCTACACAGGTCAAGTGGTACAAGAACAGAAAGGTCTTGATATTCATTAAACCTTATACATGAGGGAACCGATGTAAATGTCTAAAAGGAGCTTGTTTACGTTTTTAACTTTTCAATTGGGTTTCGACTTGCACTTTGTCGCCATATTCTTGTGTCGTGTAAATAAGGTAAGAAATTCCGTCAAGCACAAGTTTTTATTTATGTCTGCTGTCCAAACCGGATTAAACTATAAGGCCAAATATATGTGGACACCCTTCCATCACGCCAATATGTGCTTCTTCACCATGCTGTAGGATTACAATTTCCCTTCAATGGAACCTGTTCCAGCATGACAGTGCCCCTGTGGACAAAACGAGCTCCATGAAGAAAGACATGGTGTATTACGGTTGGAGTGGAAGATCTCGAGTGGCCCGACATCAATGTCAGCCCTCACTAATTCTCTTGTAGTTGAATGAACAAAAATCCCAATTACCACACTCCAAAATCTAGTGGGAAGACTTGCCAGAAGACTGGAGCTTATTATAACAGCAAATTATTCTAGAATGGGATGTTCAACAAGCACTTATGGGTGTGAAGGTCAGGTGTGCACATATTTTTGGCTGTATAGTGTACCTGGTAGCACCAGGTTTAAGACATTGTACAAGGAGACAAAACGAACCCTGTAAAAGAGAGAAGTACTCATCGGTGGCTTTCTTCATGATCTCCAGAGTGCACGTAGCATCTGTGAACATGTCGAGAAGCCTGGCCCTTGTTGTCCTCAGATCGCTGTAGCGCAAACAAAATCAAAATCAGCTTGTTTTGTGGACAAAAAATCGTATCAATTCTATCCCCTATGGTCACATCAGCTCAGTCAGGGAACTTACTTGCAGATTTTATTTGCAGCAGGACTGGATGCCACTCCATACAGGTTAAATGAGACAGGCGCTGTGGCCTTCAGAGGATTCCGGTGAAACCAGTGGGTCATAGTGGAGCTCCTTTCACACCTGTGCTGGGTCAAAACTGTCAAGTTAGAGGTTTTCATGGCCATTGCTGATGTACTTATGTGATAGTCGGGCAGTTCAGTACCAAGTATTTTTTTTCTTCTTCTTTGTCACAGATTATAACTGTTGATTGAGCCGAATAAATGCTTTTATATTCTTACAAAATCATATACCTATCTTATTTATCTACTGACAAGCATGTATATATGATGTGTATACCTATTATATATTATACATTCACATGAAATGTAGGTAGGGTTAACTACGCAACATGAACAGCAGCGTATTTAGCCAAACACAGACATCCCTTTAAACACCAAGCTAACAAAAAACAACCAATTCCTTAAGAATTAACTACTGAATTCACCTGTAACGCGAAAAGTAGCTACTGAACTGTCAAAGCTCTCTTTTTTTTTTTTTTTGATCGGAACCGCTTCCAAGAAAAATAAACACAGCTAACACAAAATAGGGAACGTTCTTCCTGGTGGCTACGTAAACACTGACGTAAATGCCGTAACTCGTAATTCCCGCCAATAATAATAATAATAATAAAAAACATTCTCTCAACTCGGAATTCCCACTCAGAAACAAGTTATCAAGTGACGTCATTTCAACATGGCGGCTCACAGCGTGAACAGGAAACGAAGGAGCCCTTCTTTACCTTCAAACGAGTTACACTGTATATATACACAAGTATTATCTTTATATTAATGAACATACAGATATATTATCTTGTTAAATCTAGAACACTCACTATATAGTTCACTGGTCTGAGGAAAATATACATAACTCATCAGTTAGCGGATTAGCATGTTGCTAAAAACAGACGAACATGGATGGAGGCGGCCATGTTATTTTCCAAGTGTAGCTATATAAGTAATTTAATTTTGTGATATTCAGTATTTTAATATAAACAACAATTAGTTTAATTGTGCAGAATATGACTGATTTAAGAGTGTTTTGTATTGTGTTTTAGTTCAAGAATATGGACACATTTGCGCCTCATGGTGGTGATTATAGAGCAGTTTTACACACACTTCTCAAGCATATTATTATTATTATTATTATTATTATTATATTATATAAAATTATTATATAAAAAAGAAACCATTACAGAAATTTAGAAGGCAATAAAAAATAATGGTTTAAACTCCAATACCATTACATTATTGGTTCTTAATGGTATCCACTAGACATGTCACTAAAAGAAGCAACAAATTACCAGTAGAGACACAGAGGGAACATTACAGTGTACATTAAAACCAATACAATTCCCATTATAACATTACAAATTCAATGAGGGTTTCTGTTGTTGCTGGGGTTTTTTTTATCAGGGCTTTTAATGACAGTGTTTAATTCTGTATTCATCATTATAAACAGCAATTACTGTTCTAATAATTTCCATGATGTGAAGATATTCTTTTCAGAGTATATACAGTAAGAATGTAAATACTTAGTAAGTACGCAGATACTGATATCCTTTTAGTATTCAAATGCAGTCATGAAAACTTTCCCAGTTGGCCTGATTTTGTTGTTTGTTTTTAAACGCAAATATATCACACACACTGGCTTTCACAAAGAATTTGGAAATTAGTTAATGAGCTGAAACTCACTTACATAATGAAACTTTTTTTTTGGCACTTAGGGACTTTTATTTTTAAATCTTAAGCCACTTCAGGCTACAAAGACACTGTTTTGAAAATTAACCAGTAGTGAAGATAGTAGTTCACATTGGGTGCGTATGAACAAACCAGGGTGAAATAAAATTTGATTTTTAAAGGTATAATTCTTGGCTGAATGACGCTGACTTCCGAGAAATTCCGATCTGTGACCTGCCACTGACGAAGAAAGCCGAGTGCAGCATTCGGTTAAGTTCGGTTGCACGCGCACAAGGGCTTGGTCCTTTCGGGTGCAGCGCGTGCGAGCATCAGCTCATGCTCATATTTAACTAACACCGACCAGCAATAGCCTGTGACCCGCGATGTTAAATCTGAGGCGGGCTCCTGCAGCTGGAGAAGATGTCAGATGTCACCAAGACCGTCCTGAAATGGCATGCAAGTTTAAAAAAGGGCACGGACTTTGATTCATGGGGGCAGTTGGTGGAGGCAATTGATGAGTACCAGATGTAAGTTACCTTCAGCAGGTTGGCATGGGGTAATAATGCTTTGCTTTGTTTTTGCTTTAAACAAATGACAACATTTCAGTTGTGGCGCTTTAAATTCTAACCCGGTGTCAGATACCCAGAAGAGTTAGAGTCTGGTTCCTCGAAAGCAGCCTGACACCCGGCCTGAGAAAGCATCTAATCCACGCTGTAAATTAAAACTCGTAATTGGCTTGTTGCACGACTACTTCCGCATTCTTCTGTATTTACTGCTCCTGTGTTTCCGGTTCTTTCACTACACTACAAGAGTCCTTAAATTGAACATTTTGTAAAGCCTGTGTTTGTTTGTTTTTATTAGAAAGCTGGACAAAGGCTTCAGATTGTATGGTTCATCATACATGCACAACTATAAAGGTTAAAAATACAGATGCATTAACAGAAATGATCATCCAGTTAAATAAACAAAAGATCTGTTGTTTTCCTTCTCTTAATCTGATGTTTTCCTTCTCTTAATTAACTTTAAAAAAATACAGCTTTTTTCAACTCTGCTTCTAAAAAATGACGAACAAAGTATGCACATGAGGTGTTTTTTTTTCTTTTTAAATAAATGTTTTGAATCCATTTATGGAGTCACTGTAAACTTTAACATTACATACTGTATTACAGTGGGGGAAATGTCAACATTTCTTTCAGTAAATATATTTCCAATGAGGCTATAAACATGAAATTTTCATCAGACATCAGTATTAACTCAAGAAATCTGGAAATATAAAGAATTCACAACATTAACGTCCACAAATAATGTTATGTGTAATAAAGTGGAATGACACAGGAAAAATGTATTGAACAAGTTAAGAAAAAGTAGTTCTCCAAGGCAAGGTACCAACTGAAATCCGTAAGTAATTATACCCCCTATCTGTACAACTTAATATTAGCTGGATTAGTAAATTGATTGTCTATAAAAAGGCTTTTTTGTTACCAAGGTGTCACACAAGAAACATCATGATGGGTAAAAGCAAAGAGCTCTTTCAAGACCTTCACAACCTTATTGCTGTGAAACATATTGATGGAATCGAATACAGACGTATTTCAAAACTTCGGAATCCTCCAGTAAGCACCATTGAGGCCATTATCCACAAGTGGAAGCAACATCACTCCATCATCAATCATCATCATCAGAGTCAGAAGAATAGTCAGAAGAGTAGCCCAAGAGCCAAGGACCAAAGCAGGTGCCATCGTCCGAGAAAACAATAGGCAATGCACTCCACTGCTCACGGTTACCCCGCAAGACTCCATTACTAAAGAAAAGGCATGTTGACGCTTGTTTAAAGTTTGCTACAACTCATTTGGACAAGCTTATGAAATACTGGGAGAGTCTGGTCAGATAAGAGTAAAATTTTACTTTTTTGGCTACACACCATGTTTGGAGAAGAATTGGTACTGCACATCACCATAAAAACACAACACCAACAGTGAAGTTTGGAGGTGGAAGCATCATGGTGTGGGGCTGTTTTTCATTGGACGGTACTGGCAGACTTCATATCATTGAAGGAACGATTAATGGAGCACTTTCATTTGATTTCACACAACAGGATTGTCAACACAACCTCCAGCACCACCACACTGAACACTGACACACCCCAGAGCTGTGTGCTCAGTTCACTGCTGTTTACACTGCTGACTTACGACTATGCTGCACACAGGAATTCTATATGGTTGTTAGTGTGTTGTTGGGTGGTCGTTGTGGTATTCCAAGGGGTTACTAGGGTATTGTTAGGCTGTTGCATTGGTATTCAAGGTGGCTGCTAGAGTGTTGGTTACTATAATATTCCAGGTGGTTGCTATGGTATACCAAATGTGTGGGTTATTGTGGATGCTGTGGTATTCCAGATGGTTGCTAAGGAATTTCTATGTGGTTTCTATGGTATTCCTGGCTGTTGCAAGGGTGTTGCTAGGCTTTTGCTATGATATTCCAGGTGGTTGCCGTAATTATGATAAAATAAATCAACAAATATAAACAGTGCATTCAAATTAGCAGAAAATGCTATTAAAAAATTATGGCAGATGTTTACTTCTTTTCACTTTGAAAATCAGCAAAATATGTGATTTGGCCAGGGTATACACCCAAGTATATTTCACCAGGGATTTATTTAAGTTGTTTTTGAGGTGTACAGTGGTGGGAAAAAGTGTTTGCCCCCTTCCTCATTTCCTGTTCCTTTGCATGTTTGTCACACTTAAGTGTTTCGGAACATCAAACCAATTTAAACAATAGTCAAGGACAACACAAGTAAACACAAAATGCGATTTGTAAATGAAGGTGTTTATTATTAAAGG
>JAFFST010055237.1:84448-101290 GCA_022414735.1 Noturus placidus
TTCAGTTTTTTATTTGTTGAAAAAGTTTGAAATATCCAATTCATGATTGTGTCCCACCTGTTGTTGATTCTTCACAAAAAATTACAGTTTTATATCTTTATGTTTGAGGCCTGAAACGTGGCAAAAGTTCGAACAGTTCAAGGGGGCCGAATACTTTCGCAAGGCACTGTGTATATATAATATATATATATATATATATATATAATGTATATGTGTGTATATGACCGTGATGGTGGGTTTGTAATACAGTATGTACATATAAAAGTAAAAGGACTCTAAATGTTAACATTGTAATTTGTACATTGTAATTATTTTTAAATTGTGTCTTTATACCCATATAAAGTTTGTCCTGTGGTAGTTTTAATGGCATGGAGGCAATGCTTGTATAGCTGAGATTCCATCCAGTGAAAGTTATATCAAAAGTTGTGTGAATACTGAACATGTAGCACAGTCTTGGATATGGGATAGTCTAACGTGTGCAACCGTGATCTTAGGTACAAGAAGCCAACTGATTTCAAGAGGAAGAAACTCAATCTCCTTACAAAGAAGCCACTCTACCTTCACCTCCATCAAACTCTACATAAAGACTGAGCAACACATGGGTCAGCATAAAACTGATCATAAGGAACAGCACTTTCCCCACCTGCCAGCCTTTTTGGTTATTTGACTAAAGTTGGGTCCATCGCCTTTATTAGAATATAACAATATGACCCTAGACTTCAGCCTTGAGGCTTCACAACACTACTTCAAGTGTCCGTCAAGTGTTTCCAAACGTTTGTAAAAAGGGTGAGCAACACTGTTAGAAACACTGAGTATGTAATCTGCATGTTTTCTCACTAGTTCATCTTTTGGTCCTTCATAGTCATCACTGATCAAGGAAGACATTGACACTGGCAATCTCACAGTGTGTGTCTTCATGACCTAATAATGCTGGTCCATTGTTAATTATCACAGTGGAAGAGATTTGTTCCGAATGTTGATTTTTCAAGTGAAAAGTTTGGACTCCCTACTTAATCAGTACTTAATAACATCACAGTTAGCAAGGAGTCTATTCTTGTTTTCTTCCACTTTTCTGTGGGTCGTCTTGCATGCACAGCATGTTTAAGATCTACATATTTACAGTAATGTTAAAGTCAGGGGGTTGTGATGGCCAGTCCAAAAAAGCTCCAGCTTCTGTTTGTTAAAGTAGTTCATGGTGGATTTTGAGGCACGTTTTAATCATTGTCCTGTTGTAGAAGTCAATAACTTCAGTTTCTTGACTGACTGTGTAACATTTGCTGATATTTACTGGTGTCCATGCTTCTATCTACATGTGCAATATTTCCTGTACCACTGGCTGTCACACAACCCCAAAGCATAACGGGTCCACTCGCATGCTTAATAGTTGGCAGGGTGTTCTTTTCATCAAATGCTGCTTCTTTTCCCCAGCTCTAAACATACCATTGGTGATTGTTGCCAAAGAGTTCCATTTTTACTGCATCAGTCCAGAGCACTTATTTCCAAAATGCCTTGGGGTTATCTAGATAATGTTTTACATACATCAGAAAGTCACTTTTTTGTAATGCAGGTAAGGGTTCCTTCTGATGACTAAAGGTTCCATGCAGATCATGTTTGTGCAGGCAACACTGCAACAAGGACCAAAGCACCTGTGTCAGATAAACCTTACTGCAGTTCCAGCATCATATGGGGGTTTGTGTTGCCTTTCTGTCTTGCATACATGTAGTTCAGTCTGAGAGTGTTCTTGGTCTTTTGACTTCCACAGTTGCTTGGTAGGCTTCAATTAGATTCATTTTCAGATCCTCAGTCAGCTCTTTAGAGGGAGAGGTTTGAAATTTTTGACTTTATTACACTCTGGAATTGTTATTCTTAATGACAGTTCTTGACCTGCCATTACAACTGGAAACCTGGAAATATGAAGTACATAACTATGCATTAACACATTCAACAGGCTACAATTATTTGATGGCATCTAAGTTGTTTATGTAGCTAGACCTATTGTCTAACCTAACTAATCAGTTACCTAGCTCAACTCAATTCATGCACTCACAAATTGACACCTAACATGGCATAATAATAATAATAAGAGGGGAATAAATGGCATTTGATGTAAACCCTCCATATTCAAAGAATTTAACTAAAACCATTTACATTCATTTCTGTTGTGCTGTTTTATTCCATAAAATGACATGGTTTGGCTTTTGAGATATTAGCATTACAATGCCTTGCACACGTATTCATTCCCACTCCACTTTTCCACCATGTACAGATGACTGGATGCCTCTTGTGTGCGATTAAAGTGTCGCAAATTTCTAACCATGACATCAGCTGGTTCTGGGAGCACAGGATTATTTCATTCTCATTCTGTCAAAATGCAGTCTTGCGCTTGTTTATATGTCACGGACATTAAATCCAATAAAAGTGAGAGATCAGATAATTAGGCCTCTGTAAATAATGTTCAGTTTCACCCCTTCTAATTGTCAGGCTTTCTCTTTCACTAGGTGTCTTTTTTAATGTATGCAAATGGAACTGTCTCCTGTAATGCCTAAAGGTATCAAGCTACTGTTGTATTTGGACAACTGGCCCCACCATTCAGGATATGTCTTACCCTCCTTGCTCGCATTACTGCGCTCGGTCTCACAGTGAACTCAGAAGAGTACCCTGTCACCTCAACACATAGCAGATACTATTGCACTCATCAGTCAGATTCAGTTAGGCTGCTACATTTGCTATCGGGTTCTTCTGCAGATGCTACGACTGCTGAAGGCGGCCGTAGTGGTATTTCTATTGGCCATGTTGATACTGTGAGACTTTCACAAGTGGGTTATCAATCTGAGAGTTGACCCCAAATATCACAAAGAGAGAGCGGGACAGACTCTAGCTTATGAGAGATGCCTCCCTCATCAGTTCAGGTGCTGTGTGGTACCACAGAGAGGTGTGTCGTCATGTGTTACCCCAAGCATCACCACAGCACAAGATTGAATGCCTCTGTTTACCTTGCACTGAAGCTGCTTAACTAGGCTTATCCATGTTTAGCCTCACTAAGAGTGTCTGAACTACTGCGACTATACAATGGTGCAGCAGTCAAAACATCACACATGCCCAGGAGAGTGGTATCACTCTCTGAATTGCCACAATGAATTGGTGTACCACATCTGGACAAGTTTGGTAAAGGAGCAAATCAACCTTTTCACTAATGCCAAGTCAATATATTATGATCGTAGTTCTCCCACAATAGAGCATCCTGGAAGAAAATGCACTAATCCTCAGCTGGCCATTTACTGTAAACCATTCTGCTGATATTTTGCATGTTCTACTAAATTCAGCAACTAGGCCACATAATTAGCCAACAAGGCCTTGGTTCTCACTTCTACTTTTACTAGTGGTCAAAACCACTGATCAGATCAGCCTGGTTGCCTGTGGCTTTAGTGCTCTCAGGACACCACTCAGAATGCTACTTCTCTACTAGTGCAATTGCAACCTTCATAGCAGTTATTGGACTGTTGTTTTCCACAGACTACCATTTGGAAAATTCAAAAATAGTTAAAATCTAAAATAGTCAAGAATTTATGAACTTATGCATGACCTTATTAGCTGGTGTTCATAAATATTTTTACTTTAACTCCACAATATGGACTCATGACCTACGTTTTACTAGTCAACTAGTTATTCAAATAAGTAGCTGACTACTCTTAAGTCCCCATAGTGAAATAACAACAAAAAAATTCCAGGCATCAATGAAGAGAGTCTTAATCTCTGTCAGTTTAAGGTGTTTCCAGCTAAGGAAATACATGAAATATTAAGTGATGAACCTGGGCCTTCCACTCCAACTCCACTCAGGAGATTTTCCATTTTCCATGTGGAGTGTCTGCAAGTACTGTATATCTGCATTAGTCCTGTATATTTTCTTGTTTTCATAATGACGTCTAGATGGTTAACGTCTTAGGGCGGCTGTAGCTCAGGAAGTAGAGTGGGTTGTCCATTAATCGCAGGGTTGGCGGTTCAATCCCCAGCCCACATGCCGAAGTGTCCTTGGGCAAGACAATGAACCCCAAGCTGTTCCTGATGGTAGTGTAGCACATCGCTTGTGTGAGTGAATGAGAAGAACCACTTTGTAGAACTGCTACGGTTAAAAGGCATAATACAGTGCAGACCATTTGCTATTTACCATCTTAATTGCACATTTTCCCTATCTCCTTCTCTGCACATCTTCAGGTGTTGTGATCAGTCCTGCCTGTGATAATGGCATGAGCAAACTCCAGTTTACTGTATGATGTAGCTATTAAAGAACAAACTTAAAAATTTTGATATTGGTCTCATCACTACATCCTAATGCTGTCTTTCATTGGGGAACTTTCAAAGAAACTGTATAAAACATCAAATAAATGAGATACCACAGAATGATCTCTTTCAGGATGAAAATGCACCAATCCACAAGGGTATGAGAAGTTACTGAACGGTTGGAAATGAGCATGTAATCATTTACTATGATCTCGTCAGATCTCAGTGATCTTTACTACCGTGATCAGTGGGAGAGTATCTTTTGGAAGAATGGTGCTCCTCCTTCCAATACATTTCCAGAGAATTTTACAAGTTACAGTGTGGGCAATAAGTATTGGACGTGTCAACATTTTTTTCAGTAAATATATTTCCAATGAGGCTATTCACATGAAATTTTCACCAGACATCAGCATTAACTCAAGAATTCTGCAAAAATAAAGAATTCACAATGTTAAAGTCTATAAATGAAGTTATGTGTAATAAAGTGGAACGACACAGGAAAAAAGTATGGAACACACTGAAATTTATTTAATACTTATTGGAGAAGTCTTTGTTTGTAATCAGCTTCAAGATGTTTCCTCTATGAAGAAATGAATGGGTCGCAGTATTCAGGTGTGATTTTGGCCCATTCTTTTAAGACTTTTAAAGTCTTTAAATCTTGTTCAATTGGATTCAAGTCAGGTGATTGGCCGGGCCATTCTAACACCTTGATTTATTTTTTCTGAAACCAACAGAGTTTCCTTTGCTTTAGATCGTTGTCCTGCTGGAAGGTCCACCCACGTCTCATCTTCATCATCTTGGTGGATAGCAGCAGATTCTTCTCAAGAATCTCCCAGTAAAGGTCTCCATTCATCGTTCCTTCAATGATATGAAGTCTGCCAGTACTATGTGACGAAAAGCAGCCCCACACCATGATGTTTCCACCTCACCTAACTTCATTAATGGACTTTAATCTGTGGATTTCTTGAGTTAATATTGATGTTTGGTGAAAATTTCATGTGAATAATCTCATTGGAAATATATTTACTGTAAAAAAAATGTTGACGTGTTCAATACTTATTTCCTCCACTAAGATAAACTGTTCTAGTGCTGGCCCAACACCTGATTAAGTCAGATTATAGTGCCTTTTCCTTTCATTTGTCACACCTCCCTATTTTACTGATCTTACACTGAAAATGTGGCCCAAATAGATTTTTAGTGAAGTTTTCTAAAGTGTGTGAATTCGGGCTTGATGGTAATGGCCAGCACTCATATGTTTAGCTCCCAGGCGTCTGAAATTTAGTGTGAAGTGATTGTGATATTTGAATCTGCATTGCAAGACGTCTATAGATTAGTAGGGTGTGACACACTTTGACCTTTATTCTCTGTGCAAAAACAAGATTTTCAACTATTGAACTATTGGATGATCATAGTCCAAAGGGTAGCATTAGAATGGTTGATGTAATTTCATTAAAAATGCATGTATTCATTTGGCAGACACTTTTATCCAAAGTTATTTACAGTTGAGCTGAGAAGGGTGTCTGACTGTGCCCCATTTCTTCATTATGGTTTCAAAAGGGTGTTCAAAAGCAGTATCATCCAAAACCCATTGCAATTTGTAGTACTTCTCTACAAGGCCAAAGGTTTGTGGTGCACCCTTGACCATTACACCTATTTGTGCTTGTTGAACATCCTATTCCAGATTTTGCTGTTTTAATGTTCTCAATTCTTCTGGGAAGGATTTCCACTAGATTTTGTAATACAGCTGTGGGGATTTGTGTTCATTCAGCTACAAGAGCATTAGTGAGGTTGAGATCAGACACTAGTGTTGGTTGAGGAGAGCTCCAGTCCTAGTTCATCCCAAAGATGTTCAGTGTCATTGAGGTCCTGTGCAGGACACTCGAGTTCTTCCAACCGTAACACACAATGTCCTTCTTCATGGATCTCACTTTGTTCCCAACTATCTGGCAATAGTTTGTTGAAGAACCACATATGGGTGTGATAGTCAGGTGTCCACAAAATGTACTTTAGGCCATATAGCATACATTCATAAAAACAGAAACTTTCAACACTATCCTTGTTTTCCAGGATTTCAAAATGATCTAAATATGTACTATGTATCCCTACATCTCCAGTCTCATCATAAAAGTGTAAGAGATACGATTTTGCTGTTTTTGGAGGACACGTATATGTACTGTATTGTTTCAATGATACTATTAAAAAATTCTAACCTCCCTAGTTTTCTCTAATAAATGCCTGTAGATTGGATCCAGTGTGTTCAATATGTATAGTAGTCATGTTATACACAACAATGTCTTTTCATTTAATCATAATCATATCACATCATTCACATGCTTATCCAAATAAACTGACTTAAATATAGTTTCAATGTATTGGGAATTAAAGAATAGCTATCCCTTCAGACTGACATGATGTGTATAGAAAACAGCATGTAGCCCAAGAGGTGTATTTGTGGTTAATAGCTAGTTTATGAGGCTCTACAACGCGTCTCTCTCTCTGGTCACAAATTCAAAAAAATTTTTTTTTTACTTTAATCTGCACCATAAACATATTCAAGAAATATATGTATTTTTTGTTAGGCGCTTAAGTATATTTTTTTACACTATCTACCATTACTCAAGCTTACAAACAGTAGCAGCAAACTACATGAAACTACATGAAATCCCTGTCTGACTTTTCATCTCCTTCCCTGACTGTATCTGGATACTCTTGCTCACAAGCCACTGATAACATCAAAGTCTTCACATCACATATTCCCAATAGAACAGTGGATTTCCTAAGACTTAGATAGATAAATGCTATCGATGGACTGAATGCTAGTTATATACACTCTAATAGGAATCCACTTTAATATGAACACCTGTACACCTGCTCATTTATGCAGTTATCCAATCATCTACAATACATAAAATCATGCAAGAGCTTCAGTTAATCAAACATCGGCATGGGGGAAAAGTGTGATAGCTAAAGTGAGAGTTTAACCATGGTATGGTTGATTGGGACAGATTGGGTTGTTTTTCCACACACAACAGTCTATAAGAGTTTACACAGAATGTGGTGAAAAACAAAAAAAACATTGAGTGAGAAAAAGTTCTGTTCGTGGAAACGTCCTGTTGAGAGATCAGAGGAAAAGGGCCAGATTGGTGCAAGCTGCCAGAAAGGATACAGTAACTTGATCACTTTTTACAACCGTGGTGAGCAGAAAAGCATCTCAGCATGCACAAAACACCAAACCTTGAAGTGGATGAGCTACAACAGCAGAAGACCACGTTGGGTTCCACTCCCGTCCATAAGGAACAGGAATCTGAGGCTGTCTCAAGCCTAGAGACTCTCCACTCACAGGATGTTTTTTTTATTTTTCACACCTTTGTGTAAACCCTAGAGACAATTGGGTGTGGAAATCCCAGATGATCAGCAATTTCTGATAAAACTTAAACCGGCCCATCTGGTAACAACAACCACCATGTCACAGTTAAAGTCACACATGTTCTTCATTCTGATGTTTGATGTGAACATTTATGGAGTTAACCATGTACCAGCAAAAAAAGATGTAGTAAATGGAAATTGACATAACTGATCTCATTTCTGTTCATTTGATTCATGGCAATTTTATTGTACACATATGAAGGGAAATGCACAAATAGTTTGTCAATATGACAGCAAGCAAGTCTTTTCACTAGGAAAAGAAATCATAAAAACACACAAAATAAAGGACTTTTGATGCGCATAATGTGCTGAGTTAACAATTCATTTAAATTTCATGCATTTCTTAGCAACAAAAGCAACATATCAACGAAGTATTTGTTCATTAATTGGGGTAAAACCGCCTGAGATCTTAATCCTTTGGCTAAACAAACAATACTCTACTCTCTCTTAATTCAAGTTAAAAAGCACAATAGCTCAGTCTCTAAAATCTCACAGTTCACTTTTTACACCCTCCAAAGTTTTGAAAATTTCCAGAGGAAAGGTGTTTCTTTGTACAGACTTACAGAAAACACTGGCAGGAGTGAATGTTTTCTTTCTTGAAGATTAAAAAAAAGATGTCTGATAATTATTTATGCATTTTGAAATGTGAAGCATAGGAAAATAACAGATCATCATCATCATCAAGTCCAGCACTCAGCACGGTGGGCTTATTTATTGGTTCAACATTGTGTTACTGCAGGTGTTGGAGCATCCTGTGCAACCCTTTGCTCGTGTGGTACATCTGTGGCATGTGGCATCTCTTGGCCATCCTTAGGCTGCAGAGGTGTAGGTGGAGCTGGTCCATGTGCACCAGCTGTGGGTGGAATCATGGTGCCAGGGGGTGGCAAAGGCCCAGAAGGGAAGAGCCGGGGTGGGAAAGGCGGCAAGTCTTGAGGTCCGGCAAAATTAGGCTGGAAATCATGCATGCCGTGCGGTGGTGGACGTGGACCCATGGAAGGGAAGTCCCTCAGAGGTGGACCATGCACTAAAAACAAAAAGAAGAACCAGGTGAGGGTTTATTTATTTTCACAACTCTAAATTAGGGATAGGGATTTTTGTCTCACAGACTAACGTTGCAACAGATTACGGACTCAGAAATATAAACAAAACCAGTTGTGACCTTGACCCTCTTTGGATCAATTCAAAAATATAATCGGTTTATCTGCTGGTTACACCCATAATTCCATATAAATCCTAAAAACATTCAACCACTACGGTCTTGAGTTATCAAAGTGTGCATACAGTCCGCTCTGAAAGTATTGGAACGGCAAAGCCGATTCTATTGTTGTCCTTGAAGACATTTGAGTTTGAGATCAAAAGAATATGAGATGATGGATTAGAATTTCAGCTTTCATTTCCTCATATTTACATCTAGATGTGTTAAACAACTTAAAACACGTTTTATTTGAGCCCACCCATTTTGTCAAGTGATGTTTTGACAGGTGTTTCTTACTGCCCAGGTGTGTCATGTTAAATCGGTTGTTTAAATAATAAATAGTCTGAATGTCTACTCTTTGTTTTATCCTTAAGCATTGAATATATGAACACATTTTACCAAAGGGTGGAGGGATGGGTCCATATGGGCGCAAAGGAAGAGGTCTGTAGGAGTCCATGTGGGGTGGCCTGAAACAGATGTCGGGTCCAAATGGAGGCCCAGGAGGAATCATGGGTGAATGGCCATTGGGTGGTCGCATCATTGGAGGAAGTGTTCCGTTCAATGGAGGAAATGTTCCACCCATTGGTTGGGGGGCATAAGCCTTTGGAAGAGGATTTGAAGCTGGGACAGGAGATTCCCTGATAGGAGAAGGGAGAAATGATCCCTGTCTCTGGGACTTGGAGATCTGGGGAAAAAAAAAATTAACAGTAGGATTCTTCTCAGATTATACCTGATTTATAGCAGTATATAAACTAAACTAAGCACATTGTAACTTCAGCCATGCAATTAAAATCCCCTTAGCAGATAACCCCCAGTGAGTAGTGTGTTAGACGTCCCAAAAGCCTCAGTAATAAAACCTCACACCAGTGATTTAAAAGATTTTACTGATTTTCTTAACACACAGAGCAGTCAGAATCAGCATTGTTGGGTGAATTCAGGTATATTTGGATGTCAGGTCAATTGGAACAGTTTAACATAGCAAAATTTTTTTTTAAATTGCCTGATAAATGAAACTTCATTAAATGTAGTATCATATAGGAAAAGAAAAAATTGGATATGAATTTGGAAAACACTAAGAAGAACTTCTAAACCCTTTCAAATGTTTACATAGTCTGCTGATGAACATGGAGAAGATTCCTGTAATGTAAATTTGATTTATCGATAAGCATGCTACAAATACGTAGATTTATACCAGTCATAGTGGATGAAATAAAAGCCTAATCAACTGAAAATTACCAATCATGTCAGAAATGCCAAGAAAATGTTGTTTTCAGTCCGTTTGTGTCAGTGTTAGTCATGCTTTTTTAAAATAGAATTCCTTCACACGTAGTTAAGTTAGTCAACACCTTGCAGATTTCAGAAACGCATCATGCGTTGGGGATTTTGTTTTTATGCAGGTCAGAAAAAGCTTAGAAATTTTGTAAATTCAAAATCTGTCCTAATTTATCTGAATTCACCCTTTGTTTTTTTTTTTTAATAAAGAGAAAAAAGCAAATCGGTTAGGCATCCAAAAACGTGTTCCGCAAAAATCAGCACTGGGAGCTTTTGAATCTGCATAACATGATGATCATTCACACACCCCTCTTTTTTAATATATATCCCAGCACTCGGCCAAAGTACTCACTGCCTCTGTAGGATCAGTGGAGGCCTGCATTGTGACCTCAGCCTGTACATCTATTGGAGCTATTTGCTTTTTTGTGAAGAAACACATACAGTGACTATGGAGACTACGGCACGACTACGGTTTCTTTAACATCTGTTCAAAATGTAAAAAAGTCAAAATTATCAGCACAGGTAACGATCATGGATACTTACAGATCCATCCTGTGTGCATGGAGATGAGGTACGGGGGACAGACATTTCTAAATGAAAAGAAAGAAAAGCAACAATGATTTTATGGTATTTTCCTTCTTACAGTGTTTACAAAAGGAATTCTGAAAACGTAATAATGCATACCTGGTCGAAATGGCAGCGGATGTCCAAGCTCAGCGGAACGGCTACGGCCATCCAGGAGTAGTCTCGGCCCTGGAAAAGTGAAGATGTGTTTTGTGACACATGCTGACCACTACAATCACCACAACAACATAATACTGTGTCAGCACTGTTCTGTGCACGAGAGTCCAGATTTTATTGCTTGGGAGGAGTCACAAAGCAGAAAGCTTCACGGATTTGTATGGCGCATCTTAAAGAAAATGTAATCCTGAGCCAGCGCTCTTCGCAGTCAGTGTTCTCACTTCAACCTAAATCATCAGATAATATTACTTCTGCAAAGCAGTATAGTGGGTAAATAAGAACTGGGTAAGAGCCAGCTCATAAATTAAGCATGTCTATAGGCAGGGAGGTAAACCTAACACTGAAAGCATAGGTCACACTGCCATCGCTATGGTTACACCACTCCAGAAAAGGGGGCGGCAAAGAGACACTCCCTGCATTCAGTAGCAGGTGAAGCTTCTTCTTCAAAACTGTCTGTTATTCCCATAAAATGTTGAAAGTGGGTGAGGTGAATAGTGAAAGCTAGGACAACAGTTCAATAAGGAAATGTCCTGATGCCCACTTATGGTTTAGTAGATCTCGGAAAGTTCTCAGTGTCTTTAACCGTGTATACATACACACACTTCTCCAAGTGCATTCAGCACCTTCATTGTAGCTACCTCCGAGCCACTGCCATTTCAACCGTCTTCGTTCACACAGCAAAAGAAGGAAACTTTCTTCTGCTCTCGGGTGAACGGCTACCTTGGCTCCGGTCACCTCCAGAATGCTCTTTTACGCTTGTAATTATGAAGCCTCACAAGAAAACCTCACTGTTGGCTCGACGTGTGATGAGCAGCTCTAGCTTGTCCCGAGAGTCCTCCAAGTTCACGTCTGGAATCCAGCCCTCGAAGAACTTTACAGGATCCATCCCTTTTCGTGCCTTCTTTTAGTCCCGCAACTCAAGTCAGTGGCTTCTCCTCACAAAATCCTCCAAGACTTGCAACACAGGTGTGTAGTCTTGCACTGCTCTGCTACACCAATTCTCCATATTAACACATCAGTGTTTTGCCAGACATGTTAGGCTCTGGCTTCTGAAGCTTCTACAGTTTGTGTGTCAAGCATAGCAGACACTATCAACAATATCAGTTACAGCATCATGTGCGAAGCTAGCTTCCTCACAGGTGTTTTCACCATCTTGCTCAGGCTCTCCCTCGTTAGTGCCTTCAGCCTGTCAATTAACTCTACCTGCATGTTTCGTACATGATTCTCTTAACATTTTACACATTAAGCGCTCTTTTTCGTTTCAAATCCTATAATAATATATAAACTACTTCATGCATTTTTTAACAAACTGAGGAGGAAATGTAAGCTAAGAAACTGCCTACTCTTGGATATTATTGTTTAATTTTTTTTGTGCACCTGTGTAATTTTTTTTAATTGCAAGCAATGAAATGTATTACAGTACACACAATCTCTCTGTAAAAATATTTGAATGAAGATGTTGGAGTCGTTCATATTGAAATTTGAAAGCAATCATATTGAAATTTGATGTGGGAATTAAAAAAAAACCATGACGTTTAGATGTCAGCATTATAAAGAACAAGAAAAAAAAAAGAAAAAAATGTGCTAGCTGGGATAAGACTAAAACTGTAACAGGAAAAGACAGGAAGCAACTCACCAAAAGGCTCACCCCTTCGTCCCACAGGACCAGACGGAGGACGACCAGGATCTTCCATCATTAAAGGAGGAGAAGGAGCACCACCACTCACAGGAGAAGGCCCGTATGAATCCCCTGTTTAAACAAACAATATAAACAACATCAGTAAAATTGAATTAAAACAATTATTAAAACTAAAAACATTACAATAAGAGCAATGTCAAGTAAACGACGAGATGGGGGGGGGGATTTGGGGAGTAGAGCTCACCTCTCTGTAGAGGAGGGTTGTGACGGTCTAGAGGACCAGACTTGTACAGTGCGTGCTCTAAATCGGACATTTTGTCGCTACACTCCACAATCCTGAGAAGCAAAAGAAACTCATGAGATCAGACCGAACACGCCACGTCGATATTTCGCAAGAGAGCGTCAAGTCAAACTCTACTCACTTCTGACGCAGATTAGCACACGCTCTCTTCTCTTCTATCAAGGCTCGTTCAGAAGCACGGGCTTTTAACTGAAACACACAAAAGGAACCTTGTGTTCAGTAGCAGCAGTGCATAGAGGGCACAGTATACAGTAGAAAAGACATGCATCCACAACGCTATACGTCTTACCCAGTTCTCATGGGCTTTCTTTTCCTGAACAGCAATCTAAAACCAGACACATTGGATAAAAGAAAATCATGAACACAGGGTTGGCAAAAGTATTTTCCAAACATATCAAAGCACATTTAATGTAGGCAAGTGCCTGACCTCAGCCTTAAGAGATCTCTCATTTTGCTGCAATTCTTCCTGCATATCCTTCACTTTCTGCCTGAGGCGGTTCAGTTCCTCTTCAGCTTGCAAGGCTCGGCCATCCACCTCAGACAGCTTGCTTTCCTTTTCGTGGCGCTCCAGCTCTTCCTGAGTCAACTTCCTGTGAGATGGGCATAAGCATCAAGCTTGGTTTGTGAGAAATGATATAACGATGCTTTTGGAATGGCCCTCACAGTCCACCGAGTTGAACATCACTGAAAATCTATATGTATGCATCATATCATAAAAACAGATATTAAGAAAAGTTTTAATAAACGTCTAATGTTAAATAATTACCATACAGAAATCTTTAGATTTGGTCAGCAAGACGCAAACACCCCCATGCTTCACAACTGGGATAGCGTTCTTCAGATTAAAAGCCTTACCCCTTTTTCCTCCATACAGTATTTTGTATTTGCATACGGTTGTTTGTACAGATGTTCATAGTACCTTGAGTTATTTGGAAATTGCTCCTAAGGAGGAACCGGACATTGAGGTAGAGGTTCAAAATTATTTTTTTCTGAAGTTTTGGCCAAGTCGCTTGGATTTTCAAGGGTCTCAAGGGTAAAAAGACACTTACTGTAAAGGTTGGCCCTTTTTACAGTCACAAGTGCGTGCCTGATTAACTCCTTAATTATGACAACTGGCCAGTCAGAAGCTTATAAAAGTCTAAATCAATTTGTGGAATTTTCCAGATTATTTAAAGAGATGGTGTATGTAAACTTTGACCCAGTGGAATTCTGATGTAGTGAATTAAAGCTCAAATAAAACTGTCTTGATAGTTTTGTGGGGAAAAAACTAGTGTGTATGTAAACCTTTGGCCTCAACTGTATTCTATAATTTTTTTAGATGCTCCAGCTAATGTATAGATGCTGGCAAACTATGATGTGTTTGTAGAAATACTAAGACTAAAACTAAATGAAGTGTGATAACCCTTGTAGAATAGTCAACGAGAATGAAGATGGACAGATGATACTTACTGGTGTAAGACATTTTCTTTCTGGTGGTACAATTCAGTTGTAATTTCTAGTCTCTGTTGGAGGTTCTTGTACTGGTTTTCCAGATGGGTTTTCTCACTTTTCAGATTCGTTTGGTCATGAACAACCTTCTGAAATTTCTCTGGGGGGGGAATAAAAGATTAAAATCAAACTTTTTCAAAAGCTCTTGAAAACCCAGGTTCCACATTAAGTGTAAAAGTCAGGTAAATACCTTCAAGTTCCTGTCTTGTTTTCTGTTCAGCCATGAAGTTTCCAAACCAACGATTTCGCTCATCCTCGATGACTGAAAGCGTAGCCTTGATCTGAGTAAACACCCGCAATATTTATAAAATAATAATTAACCGTGCACTAAAGCATTCATATGGCAATCATTGCTATACATACTTACCCTTGAGACATCCATCATCTGTTTGAGGTGCGACTTCAGTGGATCACCATTCTTGTCTGAAAAGAACCGAGTTTGAGTATCCAGACCAGTTTAACAAAACCAAATTCAGTTTTTAAAGCCCAGAATCGGAGAACGCTGGTCATCTTACCATTCTCTAGCTCTGCATCATTACATGACTCAAGGCTTTTCAGCTCAGCAATGCATCCAGAGAGAACCTATTAGCAGAGAAGACAGTTGGTAATGTTCCATCATGGTTCGGCCATGTTGTGCAAATGTTGTGCGATCGAAGCACAATGTTTAGCTCACATCGATTTCATTTTCTTTGTGCACGAGGGCATTCTCCAGCTCCGTTTGTGTTTTATGGTAAACTTTGATTTTCTCACTCAATTTTTCATGCTTCTCCTGCCAGTCTTTGGCGTCTTGAAACAGCTGTTGTGAGGGACACAGCAGCACAAAAGAATTAATATATGGAAGAAAAAAATATTTGCTTACAAGATCAACTCAAGTGTCATAACTTACAGATTTCTTCTGCTCTTTCAAGGCACAATTGTCCTTTTCAAATGACAGCACCTGAGCTTTCAAGGCATCTTCTCTGAGTTTAGCTTCATCCACGAGGACATGAACCTAAATTATTATTACAGAAATAAAAAAAATTGGTACTTGTAGTTTGTAGTAACAAGGGAACAGAATCCATGATTTATGAACAAAAAAGTGACCCGGATATGACTATAACCCTTTCCTGCATGATGTTGCCATATGGCAATAATTCATTTATCTCCAGTTTTTTTATATGCAACAATACAAAACGACTAGTTTCCGATGTAACTGGAAAAAGGAGTCTTTAACTTTGACATAATATTAAAGCAAAACTACTTAAAAGGAAAAAAAAAACTAACACTATCAGATTTTTTAATGCATTTGTTTTCTTTTAAGAAGTGTAAATTGAAAACATGCATGTGAAATGGTGTATGCTTGTGTACTTGTTGTTGATGTGGGGTTATAAAACAAGAAAAGGACAATAAATATATTGGGGGAAAATACACCATCTGAGATGTTAACATTTATGTTATGTCATTTAAACAAGTTTATATATTTTGAGTATTCTGTTAAATGGTAAAATCTAATCTAATAACATGCAATAATAGAACTGTGGTACAGTATGTGCATTCATGAACTGAAACAGGCCTACATAGCAAAAAAAAAAAAACACCAGGCTTCTCTAATAGTACATTTACATTTTTTCACATTCGAAGTAAGAAAAACTGTAGTAATTTCAGACATTTCAGACTCATTTTCAAAATTTTATGTTTCAGGAAAAACAATTAAAAAAATACATCACCCAAAAGATTGTATCTAATGTCTGTATGTATTTTGAATGAGTAATTCCATCCACATATTGTTTACAACTGTAATTCATTTCTACAAGATACAGTGGTGTGAAAAAGTGTTTGCCCCCTTCCTCATTTCCTGTTCCTTTGCATGTTTGTCACACTTAAGTGTTTCGGAACATCAAACCAATTTAAACAATAGTCAAGGACAACACAAGTAAACACAAAATGCAATTTGTAAATGAAGGTGTTTATTATTAAAGGTGAAAAAAAATCCAAACCATCATGGCCCTGTGTGAAAAAGTGATTGCCCCCCTTACTATAACTGTGGTTGTCCACACCTGAGTTCAATTTCTCTAGCCACACCCAGGCCTGATTATTGCCACACCTGTTCACAATCAAGGCATCACTTAAATAGGAGCTGCTTGACACAGTAAGGTCCACCAGAAGATCCTTAAAAGCTACACATCATGCCGAGACCCAAAGAAATTCAGGAACAATTGATAAAGAAAGTAATTGAGATCTATCAGTCTGGAAAGGGTTATAAAGCCATTTCCAAAGCTTTGGGAATCCAGCGAACCACAGTGAGAGCCATTATCCACAAATGGCGAAGACATGGAACAGTGGTGAACCTTCCCAGGAGTGGCCGGCCGTCCAAAATTACCCCAAGAGCGCAGCGACGACTCATCCAAGAGGTCACAAAAGACCCCACAACAACGTCCAAAGAACTGCAGGCCTCACTTGCCTCAGTTAAGGTCAGCGTTCATGCCTCCACCATCAGGAAAAGACTGGGCAAAAATGGCCTGC
>JAFFST010055237.1:111361-124236 GCA_022414735.1 Noturus placidus
CAGTAATGTTAATGGCAATTGTGTATTCATGTTTAGTTGGTGGTTTGCGATGGTATTTGGAGTTTAAACCATTATTTTTATTGATTGTTTTTGTTTCCCAGAAGGGACAGCATATATTTATACGCGATTGACTTGAGACCCAACTGTATAGCTGGCGGAGTGGTAGAGCGGCCAATTCACAGTTCCAGGTTTCGAGCCTGAGCTTAGATGCTTAAGTGGCGTTCTTTTGTTTTTTCCCCCCAAATTTCCCCTTGCTGATCAATAAAATCAACCAATAAATCAATCAATCTATCTATATATCTATCTAGCTGTGTCTTTGTCAGTGGCAGAAAAATTTCCAAATTAGTGTCCGTCACTTGAGAATGCAACTCTATAGTGATCCTGAACAGGTGGCCAGTCTCATTTGCCAGCCAGTCTGATGGACTTTGATGTCTCCATGGTTACCGCATGATGTTGATGAGATGCCGCCTGAATGGTTTGTGGTTCACAAGACAAACAGTGAGCAAAATCTTCAGAAATAGGATTTAATTACTGCAGAATCGCCAGAATACCAACATATGACAGTGTATATATTTGCTGGCCTCAACGATAAAATACTAGTATGCTACCAATGCTATGTCTCAGAAAATCACTTTTGTTATTGTGAGATCACAAGAGAAATAAGAAAATAAATAAATAACCAGGGTCGTGTCCCTTCTGGACGAACGTAGGTAAACACATTTCCCTTTGCATCATTTTCTACTTGATAAAAGGAATTATCCCCAATTTCAAACAATGCCAAACATATTCAAATTAAGACTGCTGATGTCAAACTACAAAGCAGGATAATTTAAAATAAATAAATAGATAAATAATGCAACTTACCATTTTTGCATACACGCCAAGAAATTCAGATGCAAGAAGAAAGAAGTCCCAAGCCTGATCCGAGGTCGATGTGCTCGCTTGGGCATAGTTTGCGTTATTGTCAGTAAAATCAGAAGCCAGTGAAGAGTCCAAAGAATCTGATAATTGAAACAATAAAACATTATCTAAACAATTTAATTGTTTATTCCCCCCTAAGCAACAAATAAAAGTAAAAACAATGAAAAAAAAAATTAAAAACACCAACCTGAAGATGGATCAATTTCAAATCCTAATGTATCTGAAGGATTCTCCAGAATAGCTTGTGGTCCTCTCTGAATCTCTGATGTGTCTTGAAAGGCTGCTTGAATGTCTTCATTTTTATTGAAATGTCCACCATCTTCACCAGGCCCCATGTCCTTGCTACGGGATTCGTCTTCCTGATTGTTCACATTGGACAATTCACTGGCTTCTTGATGAATCTCTGGAGTTTCAGTTACCTCGGTCAATGGGATGGTTTCCACTGGATTTTCCACCTCTGACACGTTCTCTGCTACACAACAAGCGTCTGTATGATGGTCTTTTTGAACCATGAGCTCACAAAGCACATTTTTGTCAAGTTTACATTTCAGGTAATTCGTGGCGAGCAGCTGAAAGCCTCATTAGGCTGCTGTACATATTAACAGTTTAGTAACAAAAAGAGGGTTTTTTTTTCCATTTAGTGTTAATTTTTGAAATTTGGTTCATCATCCTGCCTATGCTTTTTTTCTTTTTTAGATATAAGGATGGCTAAATTACTTATTTCTGTAGACCACATATTTTGATCTGATGTATAGACGTTAGGAGAACACGTTTATACGTTTTTGCATTTATACGTTAAATGTTTATACGTTTTTGCATTGTTGTGCCCCTGGTGGATAAAATGGTCTAGAATGACTTGCAAATTACCTCCAAGGATAAGACTTACCCTTTTCAAAGTGTGACTGGCTCTCTTTCTCTAATAGGATGCTGGTACTGTATTTCTGATGCAGATAAAAAGCAAACTCCTGAAAGTCATCCAAAACAGCAGCTTCCTCATCAATCATTACTTGGTCAATCTGGTGTCCAAGGACCCGTGCCCTCTGCTCCCGAGCATCCAGCATTTTGTCAACCTCATCAAGTATGGCATTTTCTGAAACCTCTACGATACTCTCCAGTGCATGCTCCAGGTCCTCAGTATTCTCTGAGTAGGACTGCCTGGCAGACTTCAGCTGATGATCCAAATCAGTGAACATCGCTTCAACCTTGTAAAGATCTTTAATGCTAAGGTGCCGCAAAATGCGCTCAATCTCTTCGTCCTTAAAGTGCTCTCTTAAAAGTGTGAGTCTCTGCACACTGTCACTGTACTCCGGCTCTTCACTGAGGGCCGAATCCTTCTGAATTTTATCTGCACCATTACTGTCGATTTCATTATCAGTTGAGGAGACTGAGATGTCCAATGTTTCCATGCCAGTTTTCGCATCATGGTTTATCTGTTCTGATATGTTCTCATTCGTTTGTTCGAACGAGTTGTTGTCATCATGTGGCTGTTTAGGCTTGACAAACTCATTTTTTTCTAACCGTGTTTCAAGGTTGGTGTTTTTAATAGATTCTTCTAGCTCCTCAGCTTTATCAGTGAACTTCGCTTTAGTGGATAATACAGCATTTTCATCCTCTAGCAGCTCCTCAACTTCCTCTTCATCCTCATCAATGTCAGGTTGAGTTGTTTCTGTTTTCAGTGTCTCTTCAAACAAATTGATAATCTCTTTTTTAACTCTCTCTATTTGTTCATCTGTCTGTTTATCAAGCTCAGGTACACTCTGAGAACCTTCCTTGAAGAGAGCCTCAGATTTGTGTGGCTCGATTTCACTGGGGATTGGCTTCAAAATATTTTTTTCAATGGGTTTGTCGAACACTGGCTTTACATCTAACGGTGATGCTGGAGCATCAGATTCAGATTTAGTCTCATCCGGATCTAAAAATGTGTCCTTAATCTCATCTAATTCTAATTGTTCCTGTACTTCTGCATATTTGTTGCCACTTAATGAATTCTCTACAGAGTCGTTAATGGAGGGTTTAATTTCATCTGCTACTTCACTTGTATCTGAGTCAGGAATCAAACTGGACTGAAGCTCATCTGAACCTTTTTCAGTTGTTTTAGGGTGAGTATCCTCCTCCTCCTCCTCCTCCTCCTCCTCATCATCGTCGTCATCGTCATTGCCACCATCAGGTACACCAGTCCTCTCACCTCCACTTACAATTTTAAAAACCTTGTCCCCTAAAGTAGACCACATGTTGTCATCTGTTGTTGCCTCAACTGAGACAGAAGGCTTAAATGGAGTGTGTTGATCTTCTGACTCGGTTGCATCAGGAATGTTGTCCTCAAAATATCGGGGCTTCTCGTCAAAAGATATCAGTGAAGGCTTTTTCACACTTTCCTCTTCTACTTCACCTGGTTGCTCAACCAAGCCATTGCTCTGATTTTCATCATCATAGGGGGTTACCTTCTGTGTGTTTTCATCATCTGAGGTAACAGCGTCAAAAGTTGTGCCTAAAGTAGTTTCCAACTTGGAAAAGGCTTCTATTCGTGTTGTATGGCCATTTTCCTGTAAAACTCCAACATCTTTAAGTGAAGGCTCATCCGGGATGTCTTTGTCTATTGCTTGCTCTGGATCATAATCACCATCAGCAATCTTTTTAACATCATAACTGTATTTATCCTTTTCATACGAAGCCGTTGTTTCCAATATCAGTTGGGCAGTTTTAGAATCTCGCAAATCATCATCTTCTGTGTCAACTCTGTGTTCAGCTTCACTTCCTGTAGGCAACAAGTCTGAATTTACAACGACCCTGCTAGCTTCTTCCGTCTCTCCATCCTTGGCAGCATCCTCACTGAGAGATATTTCTTCTTTCTGAAATGGAGCGTGTTCATCTTCTGACTCGGCTGCTTCAGGAACGTTGTCTGCAATATATCGGGGCTTATTGTCAAAAGATATCAGTGAAGGCCCTTTCACACTTTCCTCTTCTACTTCACCTGGTTGCTCAACCAAGCCATTGCTCTGATCTTCATCATCATAGGGGGTTACCTTCTGTGTGTTTTCATCATCTGAGGTAACAGCGTCAAAAGTTGTGCCTAAAGTAGTTTCCAACTTGGAAAAGGCTTCTATTCGTGTTGTATGGTCATTTTCCTGTAAAACTTCAACATCCTTAAGTGAAGGCTCATCTGGGATGTCTTTGTCTATTGCTTGCTCTGGATCAGAATCACCATCAGCAATCTTTTTAACATCATAACTGTATTTATCCTTTTCATACGAAGCCGTTGTTTCCAATATCAGTTGGGCAGTTTTAGAATCTCGCAAATCATCATCTTCTGTGTCAACTCTGTGTTCAGCTTCACTTCCTGTAGGCAACAAGTCTGAATTTACAACGTCCCTGCTAGCTTCTTCCGTCTCTCCATCCTTGGCAGCATCCTCACTGAGAGATATTTCTTCTTTCTGAAATGGAGCGTGTTCATCTTCTGACTCGGCTGCATCAGGAACGTTGTCTTCAATATATCGGGGCTTATTGTCAAAAGATATCAGTGAAGGCCCTTTCACACTTTCCTCTTCTACTTCACCTGGTTGCTCAACCAAGCCATTGCTCTGATCTTCATCATCATATGGGGTTACCTTCTGTGTGTTTTCATCATCTGAGGTAACAGCGTCAAAAGTTGTGCCCAAAGTAGTTTTTAACTCGGAAAAGGCTTCTACCTGCATTGTATGATCACTTTTCTGTAAATCACCAATATCCTTAGGTGAAGGCTCATCTGGCATGTCTTTGTCTATTGCTGGATCAGAATCACCCACAACACTCTCTTTAACATCTTCACCAGTGTCACTGAAAATATAACTGTCTTTATCCCTTTCATAGGAAGCTGCTAATTCCATTCGCAGCTGAGCAGCTTCAGAAACGGGCAATTCTCCATCATCTCCTGTGTCAACTCGGTGTTCAGCTTCACTTTCTGTATGCAACGAGTCCGAATTTACAACGTCCCCGCTAGCGTCTTCCGTCTCACCGGCCTTATCGGCATCCTCACCGAGGGTGTCCAGAACGTCTTCCGTTTTGTCGCTCGGTTGATCAACCTCATTTAAGAACGAGTTTCTTAACAGGACATCAATATCATAGCTTTTAAATTTATCTAGTCCAGTGTCAAAGCAGACAAAGTCCGTTTCCTGAAAAACATTGTTTCCAAATGAACTCCAGTTCTAGGAAATTGTTTAATAATATGAAAGATATATCATCATATAAAAACATGGAGAACATAAATCTATTCATGAAAGCCATTACATTAAACTGACTGACAGTGTGTATGTGAAACAAGCTTGCATACAGTACATACTGTATGTTAGTGTATGAATAGTTGTCAGCAATACACAATACACCTACCTCAGCATGTACTTCTATTTCTTTTTCTGTATATATTTTATTAATGTTCAGAAAGTCCTTTGGGAAATAGCCAAAGCTGTTACCAACCTAAAAAAAAAAAACCACACACACACACACACAAAAAAAAAAACACACAAAGGGCAGTTTTTGTTTATACTAAAGTATAATAATATGTGCTTGTGTAATCATACATCTGTTTACAGGTCTCAGCATAGTGGCAGTTTCTTGCTACTGTTATGTTGCCTATCCTCATCTTTACAGTTCGATTCATTTCGTCCATGCCTACTAATGACACAAATTAAAGTATGAAATACGTTTTATTAACATACCTCTATAAACAAATGGGCATTTCAAAGTTTTAGGGCTAGACTTCATTTAACAAATAGTATGGGGAAGTCTACATAGAAAACAAAAAAAAAATATATTATTAAAATTATACATGACTGGCTTCTTATGTTTGCTTAAATGCACATTCTTAATGAGCATTCATTTGCACACTTTCTGTAAGGAAAATGTTCTAACACGCTGGTTCACCTTTCACACCGAACATTGGTTTAAGTTAAGAGAACTCAGAGCAAGTGGTTATGCTTTGTTTCGGAGGTGCGAAGTGTGTGCACCTCATGTGCAATCAATCATGTAGTGGTCACACTTCTATGTCCACCAAACAACTGATCGCCAGCGTATGGGTCAGCGTCGACGTCAGCGTGATTTGTCCAGTCGTACAACGTAACGTACACACAACACAACAAGTGATGAATGATTAACTGTCTTACTCACACTTCCAGCCCAAATGTCTGACCTCTGTCCCGAGAGTTTATAGTACACATATATAGTCTCTCCTTTTTTAAAGGACAGAAAACGGCAGTCTGGACCAGCGAAATCCTGTGAGGCTTTCCCTCGGCAAAGCAGCACTGAAGAAAGAAAGAAAGAAAGAAAAAAAAGATACTTCTGGATGAAAAAGACACTTCTACAAAGTACATGGTAAGCTTCTGCCTTACATAAGTGTATTTTTATGGAAGCCCTAAGAGGCCATGCATTATTATTATTATTATTATTATTATTATTATTATCCTTTCTCGTTTTCTGGTGATCACAACATAAGTTGTTTTTTCGTGAACTCGAATGAATTTTCTCATGATCTCGAAATAACAAAAGTTGTTTTCTCGTGATCACGGCTTCAGTGTACTCGACATAACCTGTTGTTTATATATATATATATATACACACACACATATATACATATATATATATATATATATATATATATACATATATATACACACACACACATGTATATATACACACACACACATATATATACACACACATATATATATATATATACACACACACACATATACACACACACATACATATGGCCTCAGTATGTTATTGTCAGCACAAATAAATAAAATTTCAGACTGGTGTTTTTGATAAACAAATTCAGTGAACAGAAGTCATGTGTTGTAAGGACTTAACAGATGTCACACACTGAGCTTGCACAAGGAGCTGCAAGACCTAATGTGGCTCTTCAAAATAAGTTACTGATCAGCTGGTTAAAGGAACGCATGGTTAGAATAAGCCCAAATGCTGGTAAACATGAGCAGTAATTTAACAAATCATGGGTAAGATCTGGACCAAAATGTGGGTGAATAACTAAAGCCAAACAAGCAGCTGATTTTCAGCAGAAGCCTGTCCTTAATGAAATCTAAGGCTGAGTTAGCTGTTGCTGCTAGCTAAAGAGCTGAACTGTAAACACAATACATTCTCGCCTGAGTTCTGAGGGACTATTATTAATATCACGACACTTCGGGAAATAAAACACGCTCTAGTTGGAGCTTTTGGAAATGTTCTGCCACCACCTCGACTAACATTAATGGGTAGAAAAAAAAAAGTTCAAACACGCCACCGGTTAGCTGTGTACTTACTGCTACATTCGTCATCCGCGCATCTTTTAAAGTCAGAGAACCGCCGGTCTGGCGACGTTTTTGACAAACATATGCAGATCAGTAGAATAAAAAGATTAAAATGTGAATTGTTTCCAGTCATTCTGTCAGGTTAACGCACACGCACACGCTGTGCCTGACACACAAGCCGACACGTCAGCACATCCGTGGGGCTGCTGCAGTTCAGAAGACAAGAAACTGGAGTCATGTTACACACAACCCGGGAGAAAAATTAAAGGGACAGAGCTCACACGGCTTTAGCGTCCTCAAAGGGACAAAATGGTGTCTTTTCCAATAGTAATGAGAGGTTTGCTTTATCAGAGGGTACACTGTAATACTGCATACTTGAGAAGCATTTACACGTTGTGGCCAAAAGTATGTAGACACCTGACCATCATGTAGTTCTTCCCCGAACTGTTCCCACAAACTTGGAAGCACACAACTGTATAGAATGTCTTTGTACGCTGCAATTTTCTTACAGCTCACTGTAACTAAGAGCAAAAAACATCCATCCATCCATCCATCCATCCATCTTCAACCACTTACTCCTTTTCAGGGTCAAGGGGAACCTGGAGCCTATCCCAGGAGGCATCCGGCACAAGGCGGGGTACACCCTGGACAGGGTGCCAGTCCATCGCAGGGCACAATCACATACACACTCACATTCATACACTATGGACACTTTAGACACGCCAATCAGCCTACCATGCATGTCTTTGGACTGGGGGAGGAAACCGGAGTACCCGGAGGAAACCCCCGACACACGGGGAGAACATGCAAACTCCGCACACACATGGCCCTGGCGGGACTCGAACCCCGGACCCTGGAGGTTCCTGTGCATTACAGCTGGAATAAGGTGGAAGAAGAACTCGAGAGTCCTGCACCTCAGGGGCGGCTGTGGCTCAGGTGGTAGAGCGGGTTGTCCACTACGTAGGGTTGGTGGTTCGATTCCCAGCCCACATGACTCCAAATACCGAAGTGTCCTTGGGCAAGACACTGAACCCTAAATTGCTCCTGATTGCTGATGAATAGGCGAATGAGACACAGTGTAAAGCGCTTTGGATAAAAGTGCACCATTTACCTAAACCGCACTGAACACCCTTGGGATGAACTGGAGTCTCCTCGACATCCCAACATCATCGCCTGATGATGTCATCAACCTCACTAATGTTCTTGTAGCTGAACGAACACAAATCCCCACAGCCACACACCAAAATCTAGTGGAAAGCCTTCCCAGAAGAGTGGAGCACATTATAACAGCAAAGCAGGGACGTTCAACAAGGACACATTGGTGTCATGGTCAGGTGTGCACAAACCTTTGAACGTATAGTCTTTTCATCCATCCATCTTCTACCGCTTACTCCTTTTCAGGGTCACGGGGAACCTGGAGTCTATCCAAGGGAGCATCAGGCACAAGTACACCCTGGACAGGGTGCCAGTCTTATAGTGTTTTACTTTCCAAAAAACTTGTCATTATATGTTATTAGGGCCCGAGGAAGTGAAGAGCTATATTGTCTCTGGTAGAATTATTATTATTATTATTATTATTATTATTATTATTATTATTATTATTATTAGTGGTTGAAGCACTGAAGGTGCTTTTTTTATTATCACTGATTCCTTGGATGATCTCAAGATAATCAAGAAGCTTTAAGACTACCAGGCCTGGATTAAGAATTCAGAGGCCCCTGGGCACTAGTAATGGGAAGTTCGGATCATTTTACTGACTCGGATCTTGTTCAGCAAAATGAACAAATCTTTTTTCAAATCATTCCGTTCATTTCAGCAGAATATAATTAAAATATTAAATTCCCCAACACATCTAGTACTTACGCAAACGTTGATCACATTTCAATAAAAAATAAACTATAGGCTAATGCAGCCGAGGCCAAATGATGAGAAACAGAAATGATTAATTAATAGCTTAGCTGGTTCTTCAGGCTATGCAGGCTGTTAGTTCACCTCAACTCCCGATCCGAGTCATTCTTTTGTTACGTCACATTTGTCACGTCTGTTCCCCAGAAACAGAAATGGTTAATTCACCTCTCGAGTTTTCGGGTTAGAGTCGTTCATTCGTCTATGGCCGACCCATAATCTCTATGCAGTGGAGCTGTGATGTGATGAATGAACGACTCAAACCCGAAGACTCGAGAGATGAACTAATCATTTCTGTTTCCGGTACAAAACCTATGGGGATGTTGCAGTGCATGCGCAGTCAAAAATGAACAAATCACTCTCTGAGACAACTTGTTGTTCCTGAATCATATTAAAGATTCCCCCATCATCCCTTGACGAATTATATCATTCTGTTTAGATTTAAAAAATATCACTGTGCTTTTTATTGGTTATACATGATGTCATTATCTGAAGGCAGTGGCTCTTTACGCTTAGTAAAAATAAATAGAGATATATTCTATTTACACTATATAAAAGTAGCAATTCTTTGCAATACGTGAAAATAGTTGTTAGATGCTAATTATAAATATTGCAGATACTATTTGCACCTCAGTATTGTTGTACACTAACAGGATGCAGTGATAACAGAGTGTAAATGACTATATTTATTCAAATTAAATGGATGCCACCTTATTGGGACAATAAAGCCCTCCTACACCTACCCCTAACCGATAAACACTTTATTATTAAAGATGTTGGCACTTTATTTCCACTTTTCAAATATTTTCTTCATGTTTATTGAAGATAAATGACTTACCGGTTTTATATATTTTTTATTGATTCTCATACACTTTTCAAAGTACAGTACAACAAAATATATCAATACAGAATCAACATTTTTACCCCAGTAACAGCCCCTCCCACCCCACCCAGGAATGTTTACATATGATTCATTTACTTATGATTCATGTATATGTAATTAAATTACATATGATTCGTTTTTCATAAATCCATACAGAATCAAACTTTTGACCCCAGTAACAGAACACCACACCCAACAACCCCAACAAAACAAAAAAAAAAACAAAAAAAAAGGAAAGGAAGGGGGGTATTGACCGTCCACCTCTCCTTAATCTACCTCCAGTGTGCGTACATCCTTGAAGTAGAATAAACTGTTGCCATTTCCCCAAAAATGAGTCTCCGCTACCTCTGATATTATACTTGATTTTTTTCAGCTATCTAACACTCTGCCCCAGTAATCATCCTCAAGCTCCAGACCCAATTCCTATTCCAAGGCACTAATGGTTTTAATATTGTAAGAATCATCTTGAGACCAAATCATTGCATATATCTGTGAAATAATGCCCCTTTTATGAGGATTCAGCTTGAATACCTCTTCCCATGCAGACTTTGTGGGGAGGGAGGGAAACCCGGTAAATAGGAAGGCGACACAGTGCCTAATTTGAAAGAAATGGAAAAGGTGAGACGGAGGCAGGCTGAATGACGAGGTTAATTCAGAAAAATTTGCAAACACATCGTTGATGAAAAGATCCTCAAAGCGTTTCAGACCCTTCTGTTCCCAAAGAGAAAATGTGGAGTCTATAAAGGAGGGGGGAAAGAGGGGGTTATTACATATAGGTGCCACGGTTGAGGCTGAGACAGATTTAAAATGACGACGAACTGATAGAAAATTTTCAGAGAGGTACATACTATAGGATTATCTGTGTATTGTGAAAGGGCTATAGGAAGGGAGGAGAACACCAGAGCAGGGAGGGAGGTTGAAATACAAGACTGTGCTTCTAAGTGGCACCATGGAAGAGAGGGGGCCTGCACCCAGAACACCAGTTTCTGAATATTAGCTGCCCAATAATAATACATAAAATTGGGCAATGAGAGGCCACCACTCAGTCGACTCCTCTGAAGTAAAAATTTGGAGACCCTGGGACCCTGAAAGATGAGATTAATTTGTCTATATTCTTAAAGAAAGATTTGGGTAAAAACAAAGGGATGGATTGAAAGAGGTAGAAGAATTTTGGAAGAATGTTCATTTTTACCAAGTTTATTCTACCAAGAGGGGATAATGGTAGAGCTTCCCACCTTTGAAAGGCTGACCTCATGTATAAGATTAAGGGTGTAAAATTTGCCGCCATTAATGCAGAATAGGAACGGGTGACATTAACTCAGAGATATCTGAACCCTGAATGTTCCAAGCAAAAAGGTATTTCAGTCTGTTCTATCTTTTGGCCAGATTGGTTTATGGGTAAACATTCACTCTTTGGTAGGTTCAGTTTATACCCTGAAAATTTCCCAAAGTCATCTAATATACGTATTATCTCCGGAATAGATGCAATTGGATCTGTAACATAAAATAGTAAATCAGCATACAGCGCTAGTTTATGTTCAATTCCATTGCGAGCTATAGCCTAAAATACAGGAAGAGTTCTGAGCATGTTCAAGAGAGGCTCAATCGCTATAGCAAAAATTAACGGAGACAGAGGACATCCCTGGCACGTACCACGTGACAAAGTAAAATAGTCAGACTTAGCATCGTTGGTACATATGGAAGCCTGCGGTTCTGCATATAACAAAAGGACCCACGATACCAGTCCATCCCCAAAGCCGAGCCTCTTGAGCACCATGAAAAGATATTCCCATTCGATCCTATCAAACGCCTTCTCTGCGTCCAAAGAGATGACCACTTCAGAGGAGTCGCTGTTCTGTTTCGAATACAAAATATTGAATAGAGTACGAATATTAGAAAAGGAATGCCATCCTTTTACAAATCCGGTTTGCTCCTCTGAAATGAGGCTAGGGAGAATCCCCTCCAAACGAGAGGCCAAGAATTTGGCTAAAATCTTGACATCGACATTGAGGAGGCTAATAGGTCTGTACGAGGTACATAATGTTGGGTCCTTCCCATCTTTGAGCAACAAAGTTATGGTTGCTTGTCGTAATGTTTGTGGCAACGTCCCTAATTCTAGGGACTCCTTGAATACAGCCAGGAGTAATAGGGACAATGAGATATGGAATTTCTTATAAAATTCGGAAGGAAACCCGTCCGGACCAGGAGATTTTCTAAATTGTAATGAATTGATTGAACGAACAATCTCATCCAAAATAATAGGACTGTCAAGTTCAGATGCCAATAAAGGGTCAACTCTGGGAAAATTAATATTTATAAGAAAATGGTCCATGTTATCTGAGTTGTCAGGAGCTTCAGCTGTGTATAAGGAGAAATAAAAACTTTTAAAACTTGAATTAATTTCTGCAGGATCCGAGGTTAATACACCACTGGACTGCATATTGATAAGTAAGATGGTGCCCTTTTCTTTTGATAATGTTACTTCTGATGCGAATGGTAGGTATGTGATTGTTGAAGGAAAAATCTCACAGACTCCAGTAGTTTTGGTGAATGTATACGCCCCAAACTTTGATAATGCTAATTTTGCTCAGAATTTGATATCCAAAATTCCTGCTTTGAATACACATCTCTTGATATTTGGGGGAGATTTGAACTGTGTTATTGACCCAGCCTTGGATAAATCTAGCCTGGTTGCGATGGTTCCTTCTGCAATGGCAAAGGTGTTTTCTGAGTTTATTGTTCAGAATGGCTACATTGACCCATGGAGGTATTTAAACCCCACAGTGAGGAAATATTCTCTCTTTTATCATGTACATAAATACAGTAATGTGAAAAAGTGTTTGCCCCCTTCCTCATTTCCTGTTCCTTTGCATGTTTGTCACACTTAA
>JAFFST010055237.1:142018-155814 GCA_022414735.1 Noturus placidus
TAAACTAACAGCAAACTACACGATGTAACCCTCTCCTATTCTAAAACCAGTGATGGAAATGGGTGCAAATGAAGGTTAAATGTGTGTGTTAATTTGCTGACACTAATATCTAACTTTAATGTATAATATTAGACAAGTGAAATATTTGACTGCAGTTTATACTGAATTATTGTAACTGACTCCAACCAGTAGCCTTTTAGTTGGAAATGTTGGAAGTAGATTTGTGATATTTAAATTTTTTCCTGATTGCTATTTCCAGTTCAAAATATTGCAGTAAATGGATTAATTGTAAAGAACCACTAGACTTAAAAAAAGGCAGGAAAACAAACATTTCCACTATTTCAGGTTTAAGGAGAGTAGGGTCGGCATAGTCATGTTATCACAAAAGCACAACACTAACGATTTTGCAGTAATGCACAGTAAACAGTTAGAAAAAAAATAACGGCATAATTGAATGTTCAGGTGGTCGACATGTTCACTGTTGTTTACAGTGTTGATCAGAAGCATATGAGTTCCATTTTAATAAATATTGTTAAATGTTAATGTCGAGCCTACATGGATTAGTTTAATTTCACATTAATAAACCCATTAAAACTTTCTCCATTTACCGTGACAGAACTCGAGGGATGAGTTTGGGGAAAGGGGGTGGGGCTTCCAGGAGTTGTCTGTTAATATCGGAAAAACTCCCAACACTCATTGACTTATCTCCTACTTAAAAAGATAAAGACTGCACTTTTGAGTGATGACTCGTACTTTGTGTTACCTTTCCTGAAATTTTTTGCCTCCACACCGGGCTCAGAAGGCTCCCCTGTTCTCTGAGAGCTTCTGTAATGGGTGGCATTTATTCCATTCAATTTTACTTCCATAGACAAAAATTAGAAAAATATTCGGCCCTGTGAGACACCGTCTCTCCCAGTGCAATGTTTTTGTAGTGCTTCAAGGCAAAATGTTTAACAGTTGGCAGATCTGGTAATGTAATATAATTGGCGATAAATGTCATAAATGTCAGGTATCGTGGCAATGTAACATTTTGTAGGGACGATAATATCCCAGACCTTCCTCTACCAAAACTATATTGATATTTCTATCGCTAGTCCTCTCTAATGCGTGCATGCACTTCTCTAATGCTATACTCTTCAATTATTCCTTTTTTATATTATTTTTTTTTAGTTCTTGATCAGGATTGCTGGCAGATCCAATGCAAATAGACCCCTAAACAAAAGCAAACACATGTAGTGGCAAGTAATGAAAATGCACCGTGTCAGTTTTTTAGTTTTAGAAAGTTCGTAAAACCTGCCTATATAGAAGCGCTTTAACACCAGTAGTTAAAGTGCTCTCTGGCTGCTGCTCTTACTAACATCATCTCTATAATTATAGTGCAAGTAATGCTCTTCAGTACAGCTGTATGATTAATGCTAAGATGTCTCCCTTGAAGCCTGACCACATCAGCAAAAAAATAAATAAATAATTCATGGTTTTAGGTGTCATGAGCCCTGCATGATGATTATGCAGCAAAAGATTGTGAACACTTCTATAACTCGAGTGAATACAAATGATACCTGTAAATTTGGACATTTATGCCTTTTGTTTCATGTCTTCCATCACATCATTAAAGGAACACTGAGCATCTTTGAGGACTCCATATGATGATCACAATGTTTAGGTCATTTCAGGACGGATACAGAGGGATATATCTTCTCAAAAGACACTGGTCCCTTCTGGACAAGTGTCCTCCATAAAACTTTTTATATACATTTCAATTTATATAAATTCATTTCCTCCTTTTTCCATTTTTGACACAATAATAGTATCCTAGTATTGTGTATCAGCTAAGAACAGATAATGAACTGATTTATGTTGATCTCTATGGTAATGGAGCCTTTATTTATTTATAAGCTTTTATTGCTTGCCAAGTTAAGTGATACATCAGAGGTGCAAATTTGCAAGGGGATTTCCTATACACAGCGATCTCAAAGTCAATCCACTGTTTTTTAAATAGTTTTTTTTAATAGGATCTAGACGTGGGCTCTGACTGGGCCATTCCAAAACATTGATCTCCTTTATATGAAGCCATGCCTTTGTTGAATTGGATTTGTGTTATAGGCTGTTTACATGTTGGCTCAACTTTAGTCTCATCAGACCACATCATCTTATTCCAAATGCTCTCAGATTTTTAAACATATCCTTTCTCAGAAGTGGCTTCCTTCTGGATGCTCTTCAATAGACGTCTGATCTATGAAGAGCCGATTAAGTTTAAAGGATCTCATATTTCAGTGTTGTAGCTGGGCTCATGGACACTTTAATGACCATTGCCCTTTTTTCCTGAGCATTCAGATTGGCTTTGTTTAGTCATCATGTTCATCTTTTTCGTCCTAGCAACTTCCTTTCAAAGCTTCATGGCCAGTTCCTTGGCACAAATAACCACAGGACTTATCTGATCAACTGTTTTAGCTGTAAGACCTGCCAAAGTCAGTGGGATTTGTTGTCCAAGCATGCAATTGGACAAATGTGGGTTTAGAATCAACACCAGTGTACCCTGTTTATTTAGTGCGAGTGCTCAAAAATGAAATGAGAGTCCTAATTGAGATTGCTAAAAGAATTGGGGTGAATACTAAGTTAATATATAAATGAGACTTTTTCAATAACGTGTATGCTATTGATAATGGGAGCAAGATTGTCTTTTACAGTGTTTTCTTTTTTTGCTTTGCTTTCTTCTGTCTTCTCTTGAATGAAGCAGTAAATTGAATCATACAATGGCAAATGATTATTTATTTATTTTTTTTTCATCTTGCTTTTCAGGTGAATGATACAAGCCCTATGGATCTGACTGCGGCTTCTATTAACCTTCCACCACTCAACAATGGTGGAGTCCCTCAAAGCATGAGTGCTACTACGCCTGCCAGCTCTGTAGCTGAGTCTACACTGGAGACTAATGGGAATCTAGAGCAGAAAGCGAGAACAATATCTAAAATTGGACCACCTAGCCAAAATAGTGTCAAGCAGAACTGCTCAATCCAACCATCACTGTCCTCCACATCCCGATCCTCAGCGTTTTTGTCACAGTTCAATTCTCCGAAGTCTTCTCCCTGTTGCCCTTTTCAAGAGCCTGAGTGCTGTAATGGGAAACAGCAAGAAGGCAGCCTTTTCCAGGGATCTGTGCATGGAAGAAGGGCTCTTCACATGGGCCCTTGCTGTGTGCAGGGGACACCTAATTTCTGCATGCAGCATCAGTGGCAGGAGTGTTTCCAGAACCAACCAAACATGACCACATTCAGGTAATGGATTTCTGGTTTACTATGTGAACAAGCGATATAATATTTCCTCCCTTTCTTCTTCGCTCATGATTATCTTCTTCAGATCATGGTCATCTCAGTACTCATTTATGGAAGCAGACGTGTCAGAACATAATAGACCAGAATTTGCTCGGATACTGTGGAGTGAGACCTTTCAGTGCTTTGAAACTCATTAGTAGTATCTCATAATGACAGAAATGTTACTGCAAGTCAAAACCTTGAGCTTCTGTCTCTGTAATCTGCAACTAGGGCTGCAACTAATGATTATTTTGATAATCCATGAATTTTTCAATTATTTCTTGATTAATCGATTAATTATTATTTTTTTACAAATACGTTATTTTGCATTCTGCCCAATGTAGTCCTGCAAACTGAAGGCTATGGAAAAGGTATTAAATGTATCTGCTTGTGCGCTATGCTATGCATTGTGCAAAGGATTTTTAAAAAATATTAACATTTATATTTTGAAAATAAAAAAAACCCAACTGATTGTCCACAAGCTGGAGTGACTGGGGTTCTCCACAGTGATGTCACATTCCCAACTAATCCATAATGAAACTCGTTGTCAATTATTTTATTTATAGATTATTATCGATTAGTTGTTGCAGCCCTACATGCAACGGCATAATATTTCTTAACATGGCAGTGTTTCTGAGCGTAATGCACGTTATCTTCTTAATATTATCTACATGACCTTCAGATGAGTGCCCATGATGTCAGTGAAGGATCCTTCAAGTGTTCCTGCATAAACAGATTAGTTTAACTCATTTCAGCAACTCCATCCTATATTCGTAACTAGCTTTGCTTTGGTCTTTACACAACTGGTAAATTTGAATTACTATAAAATTATTTGAATTACTACATTTAATGTTTTAGCCCAGTGTTTTCAATTTTGTCATTTAAAAAAATTCAGTCATCTTTGGAGCATACAAACTGCATGCCTGTATAACAGTCACGCACCTGTATAATTCATACCTGTATACAAAGCACACCCATATAACAAAATCGCACATCTGTATAACAAAATTCATGCACCTGTAGTGTGACCTCATCAAGCCCCTTTAAAGCAGACTTTACACTAGACAGAGCTTGTGCTCTGGCTTGATTAAAGTGCACATGAAATCTCTTGAGCTATTGTAATTTTAAAAATAAATAAATAAATAAAATAATTTAAGTCACAGCATGTGTGGACTCAGTTTCAATGGTAAAAATAATAATAATTATTATAATAGCTGTAGTTTATATTCAATAAATGATTAAATGATCAAAGTTCTTAAATTATTTCAAACCATAAAAAACAATGGAAACAAAGTTTACTCTACTAGCACTGACCACAAAGAATATTTTACAGAACAAAGAATAAATTACAGACCCAAGTTCTAATTTGACATTTCTGCCCAAACTGCTAGAAAGAGTGGTTTCCTCTTCATTATCTCACTACCAACAGTCTCTTTAATCCGGTCCAAAGCAGCCTTTCCCTGCTCTACTTCTCCGTCACACAAGGTGTCACTCAAGGATCGGTGACTGGCACCTTGTGTTCACCATACATGCTGTATATGCTTCCTCTTGGCCAGATCATTCACAAATACACATGCTCTTTTATCTTTTTTTTTTTTTTTTTTAATCGTAGAATTTTTATTAGAAATTTTGCGTTTTACACATCACAACACCACACCGAACAAAACAACCACAGCCAAAATCAAAAGAAAGGGTGGGGGGATACGTGGGGGGGACTAATCAAAAAAAAAAAAAGGGGGTGAGACGGTTAGTGTTCACCATCTACCTCCATGGTGCGGGCATCATTGAAGTAGGTAATAAACTGTTGCCATTTTCCCAAAAATGAGTCTCCCCTACCTCTGATGTGATACTGATGTTATACTTATTTTTTCCAGCTTCAAAAAGAAGATTAAATCTTTAAGCCAGACTGATATAGAGGGGGGTTGTTGAGAGATCCAAGAAAACAATATTCTGCACCGAGCAAGCAACGATGCAAAGGCCACAACACTGGCTTGTTTATGGTTCAGAGGCTGAACCTGAGATGAAACACCAAAGATGAGAATGAAAGGACAAACATCCAATTTGATTTTGAGAATGTCGGACATAGTCCCAAAAAAAGAGTTAAAAAAATTCTGCAGTTTGGGACAGAGTGCAAACATATGACTCAGGTTACAGGGTGAAAGTTTACATTTTTCACACATCTCAGGAACATTGGGCTATATTTTAGATAGTTTACTCCTAGAGAGGTGAGCTCTATGGACCACTTTAAATTGTATGAAAGTAAGTCTAGCGCATGACATGGTGGTCCGAATATTATCTAACACTCTGCCCCAGTAATCATCCTCAAGCTCCAGACCCAATTCCTCCTCCCAGGCACTAATGGTTTTAATATTGTAAGAGTCATCCTGTGACCAGATCATTGCATATATCTGTGAAATAATGCCCCTCTTATGAGGATTCAACTTGAACACCTCTTCCCATGCAGACTTTATAGGTAAGGAGGGAAACCCAGTGAATAGGAAGGAGACACGGTGCCTAATTTGAGAGAAACGAAAAAAGTGAGACAGAGGCAGGCTGAATGACGAGGTTAATTCAGAAAAATTCACAAACACATTATTAATGAAAAGTTCCTCAAAGCATTCCAGACCCTTCTGATCCCAAAGAGAGAATGTGGAATCTATAAAGGAGGGGGGAAAGAGGGGGTTATTACATATAGGTGCCACGGTTGAGGCCGAGATAGATTTAAAATGACGGCGAAACTGTTAGAAAATTTTTAGAGATTTGCATACTATAGGATTATCTGTGTATTGTGAAAGGGCTACAGGAAGGGAGGAGAACACCAGAGCAGGGAGGGAGGTCAAAATACAAGACTGTGCTTCTAAGTGACACCATGGAAGAGAGGGGGCCTGCACCCAGAACACCAGTTTCTGAATGTTAGCCACCCAATGATAATAATACATAAAATTGTACAATGAGAGGCCACCACTCAGTCGACTCCTCTGAAGTGAAAATTTGGAGACTCTGGGAGTTTTTCCTGAAAGACGAGATTAATTTGTCTATATTCTTAAAGAAAGATTTGGGTAAAAACAAAGGGATGGATTGAAAGAGGTAGAGGAATTTTGGAAGAATGTTCATTTTTACCAAGTTTATTCTACCAAGAGATGAAAATGGTAGAGCTGCCCACCTTTGAAAGGCTGACTTGTATGAAATTAAGGGTGTGAAATTCGCCGCCATTAATGCAGAATGGGAACAGGTGACATTAACTCAGAGATATCTGAACCCTGAATGCTCCAAACGAAAAGGTATTTCAGTCTGTTCTATCTTTTGGCCAGATTGGTTTATGGGTAAACATTCACTCTTTGGGAAATTTTCAGGGTATAAACTGAACCTACCAAAGTCATCTAATACACGTATTATCTCCGGAATAGATGCAGTTGGATCTGTAACATAAAGTAGTAAGTCGTCAGCATACAGCGCTAGTTTATGTTTAATTCCATTGTGAACTATACCCTGAAATACAGGAAGAGTTCTGAGCATGATCGAGAGAGGCTCAATCGCTATGGCAAAAAGTAACGGAGACAGAGGACATCCCTGGCGTGTACCCCGTGACAAAGTAAAATAGTCAGATTTATCATCTCGTTGGTATATATGGAAGCCTGAGGTTCCACGTGTAACAAACGGACCCATGATACCAATCCTTCCCCAATGCCGACCCTCTTGAGCACTATGAAAAGATATTCCCATTCGATCCTATCAAACGCCTTCTCTGCGTCCAAAAAGACGACCACTTCAGAGGAGTCGCTGTTCTGTTTCGAATACAAAATATTAAATAGAGTACGAATATTAGAAAAGGAATGCCGTCCTTTTACAAATCCGGGTTGCTCCTCTGAAATAATGCTAGGGAGAATCCCCTCCAAACGAGAGGCCAAGAGTTTGGCTAGAATCTTAACAGTAACATTGAGGAGGCTAATAGGTCTGAATGAATTACACAATATTGGGTCCTTCCCGTCTTTGAGCAATAGAGTTGTAGTTGCTTGTCGTAATGGGGCCAATGCAACATGGAATTTTGTATAAAATTCGGAAGGAAACCCGTCCGGGCCAGGTGATTTTCCTAGATTGTAATGAGTTGATTGAGCGAACGATCTCATCCAAAGTGATGGGGCTGTCAAGTTCAGATGCCAATAAAGGGTCAACTCTAGGAAAGTCAATATTTCTTTAAAAAAAAAACAAAAACAAAAAAAAAAAAACAATTGGTCCATATTACCTGAATTGTCAGGAGCTTCAGCTGTGTATAAGGAGGAGTAAAAACTTTTAAAAGTCGAATTAATTTCTGCAGGATCCGAGGTTAATACACCATTGGATTACATAATCTGAGGAATAGAACATGAAGCCGCTCGGCTACGCAGTTGGTGAGCCAACAACCGACCAACCTTATCCCCATATTCATAGTAATTACCACGCGTATGTAACAACAGCCTCTCCGCCTCACCTGTCGATAACAACTCAAGCTCCACCTGCAAATATTAAGCCTTTGTTTATGTAGCTCAGGGGTCTGGTTGAGAGAATATTGGTCGTCAATGGCCCAAATATTATCAAAACTTTTTTTTTTTTTTTTTTTTCTTATTCTTGCATCGCTTATTGGCATGAGCAGAAAAAGAGATTCTCTGACCCCTTAAGAAGGCCTTTTAGAGTTTCCCAAAGTAAAGAGTAAGAGATTGAATCAGTTTGGTTAGTGAAAAGAAAATCCTCTATCGAAGTAGAGATATACTCGCAGAATGCTGAATCGGAGAAAAGTAGAGAATTAAGCCTCCATGGTGGGCGAAAGGCGTGATGTGAAGGTAGAAGAATGTCAAGACTTAAAGGAGCGTGGTCTGAGATAACAATTGGTAGGTATTGAGTTTAGCAGGATATCTGAGAGAAGACCGCACATTCCTCTCATGCAAGTTGTTTCAAACTGCAGAAAAAGCCACTCTCTTCTTAGCGACACTGGAGCTGAAGTCAGGAAAAATGAAAACCTTGTGGCCCTGATGGAAAAGTTGATCCCAATTCCTGTGTCGAATAACTTTTTCTCTGTCATGAAGATAGTGAAACCTCACAATCATTGCTCTGGACCTCTGTTTTTCTCGCTGCTCCTCCGAGGGTGCAGGGCGGATGCGGTGTGCTCTGTCCAACAATGGAGTGGTTGGAAAGATTCCCGATCCGAGGACATCCTGGAAAAATTTTGACATAAACGTGACCGGATCACTTTCTTCTTCTCGCTCCGTAATACAGATAACTCTGAGATTGCAGCGCCATGAACGGGACTCCAAGTCCTCCACTTTATCGGTGATGTGGTTGTTAGTCGAATTTAGCTTTAGCACCGTCTTTTCCAGTGTTACAATTCGGTCACTGTAATCATTCAGATGCTGCTCAATCTCGTCAATACGCCATCCTTGTGACTAAATAACCGACTTAAACCTCTCAAAAGATGCAATAACTGGGGCCAGAGCTGAGTTAATGAGTTAATACCATCCGCGATGGTAGATGTTAGCTCCGACATTAAAATTGAACGGAGAGTTTCTAGATCCAGGGGTAGCTTGTCGCCATGACTCGTCGTACTTGGTGAAGTTTTATTTTTTCTTAGTCTTTCAGACGATATAACTCCTTTTTGGTAATAATTGTAAACCAGGTAATTGAACATGAAGACACCAAACACCTTTGAAAAGATAAAAAAAAAGACTCGGGTTGCCTGAAAAGCAGAATTAAAAGATGAAATCCTCGGGAGTTCTTTCACGCACATTCTCTCGCTCACATGCTCAACCGGAACTCCTCGCTCTTTTATCTTTTATCCAAGTTTGAGCCATTTCTTTTTGTTTGTTTTCATGGTATTGTTTTGTTCTCAGTAGAATGTTCCTCTCTAGACATGTATGGTGGAGGCTGACATAACAAATTGAACCAAATGTTATTTTTCAACAGATTTATTTATTTATTTATTTATTTATTTATTATGTTTGGGGTTTTTTTTCCCCCTGAAGATACACAACCAAATTTTCCCATAATATCACTGACCAAAGACTAAGCTCTTCTGACATTTGCATTTTCACATCAACAAATAAATAGCAAATAAATCTTGAAAACCTTCAGACATACTTGCTGTTACCCGGATACATTTGTTGTGAAATCAAGTACTAAAACATCATTTACAAGCCTGAACCTTTTCAACTCTGATTTGTTTTTCAATTGAAAGCCCCTTTTATGTTGAACAGTTTGGTCGTGCGAGGTTATTTCAGTTAAATGAAGTTTGCTACACGAACATCTAAAAATACCAAGGTGTAATCTCTAAGCCTAACCCTTCATGTTTGTCATATAGAGATGTTGCATTTTCGTTTTCAGGTGCTCAATATCTCAAGAGCAAGTCATTAAATGTTTTGTAGGATTCATATGGACTTAGCATCGTAACCCACAGACGAACTGATTAGATTTTGGAAACCAATCCAAACAGGGTCAGGGTCAAATATCTGAAGTAATCTTTCATCAGTCGTTTTTTTGGTTTGAAGTATATTTTAAAGGTATTTGAGACCTACAAATTAGTAACGAGATGGACTAAACTTGTTATCCGTGCCGTTGGCATAGTGTTCTACTTATTTAGTCTAGAGGAGTTCTGCTGTATTGTCTGTATTTGGAGTCAGTAAACCCAGGATTTAGTAAGGAACATAACAGAAGATGGCATAGGTAGATGTTTAAGAGAGCTTCTAAGTGCTCAAGGAAAGTAGCTTGATTGTGATTAGTATGCTATTTTTCCATTGCAGGCAGGCCAGTAAATACTCATTCATGATCCAGTTTCTTAAGGAAACTCTAAGAATATAGTCTAATCTTAGAGGTATCTATGAGCTTGATAGCATTCATAACTATAACATGGAAAAGAATGATGGATGGGTCACAATTACGTTCTGTGTTCATAATTTCAATAACTTTTCTGTGACTTCCCATCATAATTATAAAAAACAAACGAACAAAAGGAAAGGCTATTTTGGTTAGACCACCATTACCAGAGCTCTATTACAGTTCATTCTGCAATATGCCGTAAGTAAATAAAGGAAACAATGATTTTTCACTGGGAAATTTAACCAGTTTTTCCTTTATTGGTTCGGCTTTTTAATTGTTTTCCACTAATGGTGGAATTTGTAATGAGTAGAATTTACAACTTTTATAGTTGAGTTACAGACTCTGTTATGTGTGTTTACGCTGCACAAATTCTCTTTAGGGCCATCTGTAAAGTGCAAGGTTCCTACTTTTTACATTTATGACAGGGGCTGGGGTAGTTTGTTAGTTGCTGTCCAGGGACAGGCTTGGAATCTTGAACTGTTCTCCTACTCTAAAAGACACCCCTTTCCCTAATATTACTGTCGTTCACTAAATTCTTAATATAGTATAATAGCAACCTGGCTATCTTTTCACAGAACATCCCAACTAGGCAATCATTATAAAGGATTACTTTGGGCTTTGGTGTGCGCTTGGAATGCTAGTTGTGTTTGTAAATATGTTTTTTGTGAACATTGGGTAACCGCTGGGGGTGATGTTTAAGGATACCAAGTCTGAGCTGGTACAGATTGACTGCGCATCCTGGTGGGTATCTGAGAGGATTAATGTCACTATGGCCATTGGGCTGCCACTTGATTATCCTGGGTGTACAATTAAACTGGGGAAAAAAAGGAAAAATTATTCATATGGGGAAGTGCTCACAGCTCCGTGCTCACTTTTTGGCCCTTGAGAAAGAGACTTAACCCTCAACTGCTCAATTTTATAAATGATTAGGACATCTGCCAAATGCAATGAATTTAAATGTCAATATTAATTGAAGTAGTAGCCAGTAGGAGTTTGCTTGTCTGTTACTGTAACTCTGACATGTAACTTTAATGTTTGTCTTGTCCTTTAGCCCTGCAAGACCTTTTCGATTTCCCAAAAGGTAAGATCTCTCCCTTTTATTTTCTTCCTTCTTTTTCTTTTTTCTTGTCCATCTAAACTTGTATATCACTACTTTACTTGTGCACAATTAATATCCGCCTATTTCCAAGTTCTCTTCTGGTTTATGCTTGTCTTGGTTATCATTAGATTTAGGCCTGAATGCTTCACTCGATTCTAGATTTTTATTTTTATTTTCCCCCAGACAAATCCAAAGATGAATTCCTTCTGAACTGTGGATTAGTTGCACAAATGATTACTTTCTCAGTTTTTGCAAAATGAGAAGCAATGTAGGCTATTTGTTAATTGAATGTATTATTGAAGCAAACCTCAGATCATGGTTTCCAGTGACCAGATGTTGACTAGACCACATTAAAGTACAAAACCAGCCTTCATACCTGACTAATTGTACCAAAAATTCAGTGCTCATATGTTCTGGGAAAAAGTCTTGGTCTAATTTAAAGTCCTTTTGTATTTAAATTCAAATGCCATTTGTTTCTCCTGTAAAGGCATGCTGTAAATAAAGCTTCTTTTTGCTTACAGTTATGCAGAGCTTATTGCTGACTGGCCTGTGGTGGTCCTTGGTGTGTGTACTGTACTCATTGTGGTATGCACTTTAGTAGGTGTCCTTGTGCCAGACTTGCCAGATTTCTCAGATCCTTTACTGGTAAGACATTTCTGTTTTTCTCTCAATACAACTAGTATCATGAAAGCTTTCATTCACCTCTTAGGATTGTATTTTGACTCATTTGACAAGGAAACTAAGCTGAAAGATTAATGCTTTATAGATCTGAAGGTTTAAACCAGAGGTGCTCCCTCCCAAACTAGATGACCAGAGCCTGCACAGTTCAGTAACTTTCCTTGATCAAAGACATATTATTGGACTAGGTGATTACTAGTTTGTTAGACATGTTGGAGAAGGGAAATAATCCTTATTGGTGTAGTCCTGGCCAACTAGCTATGATTCTCTACTCGTGTTGCTAACTTGATTCTGCCATGTACGTTTCTCATTTACAGCAGTATGGTCTGGCCTTTTTTTTTTTATCTCATTAGAGGTCACTTTGGTGTTTGTTCATTTCCTTTTCATCTTGAGATTGGATTACTGCAAATTTCCCCTGGCAGTGCTTCCAGTGTGTGCCATCAGATCTCTGCAACTGATCCCGAATGCAGCTACGTCATGTTTTCCAACATCACCTCAGTGCTTCTTTCCCTACACTGGCTTCATGTAGCTGCCTGTTTCAGTTTTAAAGCCCCAGGCAACACAAATTTATTCCTGTCAATTTAAAATGTTAAATTCCATTAAATTAATGGGAGAGAAAATATAGAAAGGCTGATGAGAGAACGACTTGACTGATGTGGCATCACCACCCATTGGTTGATAATTTTTTTTCAATAAAGCACTCCTGTCATTTTTATTCCCGACCCATGAGCTACACTTTTATTTTGTGCCTGATCAGAATTGGTAGAGCGTGTAAGATCAGATACTCTCCCCTGCAACATAAACAACTTGGGAACAGTGCTAGAAAAGTGTGTTTAACAGAGTAGAGCGTCTCAAGTTATTGTGTGGTACAGTGTATTGGTATTTTCTACAACATTTGTACATATTTCTAGTGATATGTTGCTTGTGGAAATCAGCAAAATAAGGTGTGGCTTGTGCACTCCCCTACTACTTCCCTCTTCCAAAAGCCACATTGATTTAGATGAAGCATAAAGAAACTTTTCACTTAATGGCATTTACATGAGCAATGAAACAAGTGAAAAATATCAATATCTAATGCAGTTTGCTGGTCATGCACGTATTTATTTTTTTTTTCCATCAGCTCTATCTAGATGGGGTTACTTTCACTGACTGATGCCTGTCATTTAAACATTTTTCATACATTTTCTCTGGGATAAAACTTGTGTCTTTAACATAGGACAAGTGAGTTTCCGCTGAGTTGCTTTTCATACGAACCTAGATGTTTGCCTCAGACATATTCATATGTTGTATTTGCATTTGGGGTTTGAATACATGGAACATTACTGGATTATTTATGATTATTAACTTGCCAGAATTGAGGATTACATTATTAAGGAGTTGACCGTGACACAACTGCATGTTTCTTTATTTCTGGAGAACTTAAAGTTAAACGACACCTTAACGTTACAGTTATCTTTATTAATAGCCTCTGTAATCCACGTGCAAGATCACAGTTTTCTGTTTTGTTCTTTTGGTAGTATAATATGAAGTATAGTTTGTAGTATAATTTGAAGTGTATAATATGACTAAAAATTACAAAATTGTGTATCCAGGTGAGGCTAAATGTGATTAGTGACACTGATGCAAAATTGTTCCTGGAAATGATTGAATTACCCCAGATTTTCTAAGTAAAATATTCAGGGGACATTTTTGTTATTTTTTTTGTTGAGGACATACTATCATTATTCCCTAAATATAGTTTTTCCCACTGTTTCTCTCCATAGGGCTTTGAACCAAGGGGCACTACAATAGGTCAAAGGCTTGTCACATGGAACAACATGGTGAAAAATACAGGCTACAAAGCCACCTTGGCCAACTACCCCTTT
>JAFFST010055237.1:160813-194700 GCA_022414735.1 Noturus placidus
CGAAAGACTTAAGTGTGACAAACATGCAAAGGAACAGGAAATGAGAAAGGGGGCAAGCACTTTTTCACACCACTGTATGCTATGAACTGGCATTAATGATTTTCATGGTAAATTCAGCCCTCTATCTTCTTTACATATTCAGGTCTTCAATTATCTGGAAGTTGATCTTTACCCTTGTTTTAACCCTATTTGGTAAAGTAATTTATCTTTTAACAGATAAGCTCAAGAAATAGATTAATTAATCTTTTTTTTTTCTTTTTACTGATGCTTCGTGTGCTCTCTAACTTCTTATTGATAAATATAAATAAGTTGGCTCAATTTTCATATAGAACAGAGAACACCAAAATAGAATTCAATTTAAAAATATATTATTAGTCCTTCTTCTTGACTTTATTGTGCAAGACATTTAGCATTGGAATTCATTATTTTTAGTTTTTAGCAGTTGGTTTCAGAATATATTACCACTAATACTACTATCCATTAATACTACTAGCCATTACTACTATCTTTATCCTTATTTCATTAGGACCTCTAGTGTAGTGGCAGTTATATCAGAGTCGTTTATCTTTGGCTCTATTTACAGCAAAAATATATTATAAATAAATATTTAAAAAAAAAAGATTGGACTTGTTGAACTGAAGCGCATTTTACTCTAATGGCAGAGCTATCCCTAAAGGTAAGGGGAGAAACTGATTACTCTGGAACGTCAATTAAAATGCATGCGGGTGTGGTAACAATTATATTGAAATATGAACAGGGCCTTGTTAAACACAACAGAGCAAACTTGGGTCATTTAATTTTTAAAACAAAATTATATCCAGTTTATCCATGTATCCCATATAAATAATTTAATATAAAAAATTAATATAAAAAATAATATTTTGTTTCCATTATATCGATGAATAAATGTGTAAATTCTTTGCCTTTTGTGTTTTTGGCATTGCCTTATGGTTTTAGTCATCAAGAAGAGAGGTGGTCAGAGGATCACTCTGAACGAGATAAAAGACAAGCAGAATGGGACTTCAGTAAAGACAATTTCTTCTGTGATGTTCCAGGTAAAGATTTTACAGATTTTACCATGTTATTTGGCACAAAATGTAATGTAAATATTATTTTGCCCTTCCTAACTGCCAGAGCCAGTGTGAAACACCTGTATGTGTGCATGCATGCCAAGACTTCCAGCAAATTTGTACAGTATACTTCCACAGTATTTGCAATAAATACCACCACCCTACACCCACGTTGTTTTTTTTTTTTCTTCTCGCTTGTGGACACCAGAATACATGCACATGATAATGAGCAATCGCATAGCTGCTTGAGTTGAAAAAGGAGGTAGAGGCATGCACTATCCTCTGTAGGGTCGTGTGTATGGAGATGTTACAATTCCCAAACCAGATAGTTAGTCAGGACGCACTCGATGGTGCCCCTGTAGAATGTGGTGAGGATGGATGGAGGGATGTTCACCACCTTCAGGCACCAGAGGAAATGCAGGTGCTACTGGGCTCTCTTGTCCAGCTGGTGGTGGTTTTCCAGGTGAGGTCTTTCAGGATGTGAATGCCAAGAACTTGGTAGCTCCACTGTGGAGCCACATGTGCACATGGATAAAAGTTGGTCATATTGGGGATTATTATTATTATTGGGGAGGACATGTCCCCCTCAGTGTCTAGTGGTTATGGTCCTGTCCACTGCTATAAAGGTTATCCAGGTATTGAACACCAACCCTGGTGGTTAGGGGGATGAACCCTGGATAACCGCTAGGGTCACCTGTCACTTGCAAACTAAGAATGGGAAAACTAGGGCAGTGTTGCTTTTTTATTTACAAATTTATTGCAAAACATGTTTAAACACTCTTTGCTTTCCATGCATGAAGGATTCACTCTGACTTCAAAGTTGTTAAATACTTTGATAAAATTTGTCAGAAGTATTGGAAATAGGCACTGAATTTTAGAGACTTTTTGGTCGGTGGCTTTTGGGTATGGTACTTCCATATGGGCCATTCCCTTGTCTCTTAATGGAAACGTCATAGTAATGAGAAATTCAATGTAAACTTTGTGGAGATAAAAAAAAAAAAAAGTTGGACTTGAGTCATTGAATGAGCTGAGCAGTTTAAAGAGTGAAAGGGCTGTGGCTAATTCCCATTGGCACCAATATGGCATTGTGGATAAAGTATGAAACCATTCAAGTGAAAATAGACCAAGGTGTTCATTAAAATATATAATGGATGCTATTGAATATCAAATTAATTATCAATATTGATATACAATTTGTTCAGGGTGAATTTTTTTCCCTCAGAAGGCCCTTCTTTTGAGTATATGCGCAATGCTGACTTGAAATCTCTTTGCTATTGATCATTTCAGCCTTGCCTTCAGTTGTGGCTGGATGACTCTGCTACAACCATGTGGTTAAATATAGAGTTTCTGCCCAAAGTGATGTCACTCATGTTGATTCAACATTGTGGTTCCAATGGGCCATACAATATTTCTTAAACCAGACAGCACCCATCCAATCCTCAGACCAACTGTTTATCTGCCATGGCTGATTGACTGGGCACTCATACTTCTTGTTCAGAGGCATTTCACAATAAGGACCATCTTGTTCATGGGATTTATAGAAAGGTGTCAGGACATCTATGCTTCAACAACCTGGACATCACCAGGCACCCTCTCCAGATTTTACACTGTTAACGTTGCGCTTTCTATTCATGTTAGTTATGTGGTCATCTCTCAGCATCTTTCAGGGTAACCTAATTTGAGTCCTGTTGCTCGTGAGACTGTTTGCATACATCCACCTGGGTGTTTCACATCAACCCTGGCAGTTTGGAGGGGCTAAATGGAAAGCTAGTTATGTATCTGAGTTTATGAACCTTGGGATAACTGCAAGGGTTCCTTGTTACTCAGAACCTGCTCTATCCTGGCAATAGTGTTCCAGGTAAAAATGTGTATTTGTCTGTGGAATTTATTGCAAAGAATACATCATAAGTCACTACATGACTGGCATACATGCGCACTTATACTATGAGATATCCAGGTGTTTCTGGGGGCTCCTGGCCATTATCTGTGTTTTATAGAACTGCAGTTACATATGTAACTAGCGTTCTATTGAGTAATTGTTGTCCAACTGGGTCTTAACAGGTGACGGCTACTCTAGAATTGTGTTTACCTCTGCTGAAGGGAAGAACTTGTGGAATATACACTCTATAAAATCCATGTGCAATTTCGACAATACCAGGGTATGTGTTATTCTTGAATTCTTTGGTTTTATTATTCCTGTTTTATGTTCCTTACACTTGGCTAATGTAATACAAAAGAAGGACAAATGAAGTACACAATTTTTTTTTTTTTGACAGATTTGTTCTAATTTTTGTTTGGTTGTGTGACCAATTGTTGCCTGTTCTTGATGTCTATTTAAATTCTTTCAGATGTCCTACATAGCCTTCTTTGGATCAAGTCTGGAAACTAATGCTTTTGACATTTTGTATATAATTTCTAGATTATTATTTATTATCATTATCATTTTCTCACCTTGAATCCATGCAGAGCACAAATATTTTTGGGGCAGACTGTAAAACCTTTGTCTGATAAGACCCAATTTACTTCAGTTCTTTAATTTACAAAAAACCAACTGACTTTGCAAGTTTGGCTACTTGACACATTTCTGGTTATAGCACAAATGATTGGCGCCCTGGTTAAATTGTTGTTTTTTTTTTTAAATGTGGTAAGTGTCTGTGGATTATTATTTAAACCTTACACTGAATATTTGGGTGTATATTTTGATACTCACTACAACAAGGGTGAATACTTATACAATTTTCTACAAATAAATAAATGTTTTAATGACTTATAATCCCAATTTATTTCTTTTCAGTTCCGGGTCATAACAATAAAAATTTGGAAAAGTTCATAGTTGGTGAAATATTTATGAAAAGCACTGTAAATTTGGTGTCTAACTGCTGGTAGCTTGCACTGTTATTTGTTGATTTAAATAAGCACATTAATAATGATGTCTTCTCAGGTTCGATCCCATCCACAGTACTGGAGCTTGTGTCAGCGTGCCACATCTGCCTCTTGTTGTCCTAGCTGGACCCTGGGGAACTACATAGCTGTGCTCACCAACAAGTCATCCTGCCAAAAGATAACGGAATGGGATGTATCGCTTACCTTAAAGGTCCTACGTTCTTGTGCCAAGTACTATTATAATAGAACATTAGGTCCAGAGTGTTGGGATGTAAATACCCGCAGGAAAGACCAGTTCAAGTGTGCCAGTGTCCCCAGAAAGTGCACCAAATACAATGCTGTATATCATATCCTACATTTCTTAGTGGACAAGGATTTCCTTAACCCAAAGAGCATTGAATTCCATCCACCCGATCTCAAGTACAGCATGCTGTTTTCTCCCACAGAGAAAGGTGAAAGTATGATGAACATTTACTTGGACAACTTTGAGAACTGGAACTCCACAGATGGTATCACCACTGTCACTGGTATAGAGTTTGGGATCAAACACAATTTGTTCCAGGAATACCTTCTTACAGATACTATGTATCCTGCAATAGCAATTCTGATTGTGCTAGTAGTTATGTGTGTATACACAAAGTCTGTTTTCATCACCATTATGACCATGTTTGCCATCATCAGCTCTTTAATTATCGCCTATGTTTTTTATCGGGTTGTCTTCAATTTTGAATTCTTCCCCTTTATGAATCTTACGGCATTAATCATTCTTGTTGGAATTGGCGCAGATGATGCTTTTGTGTTATGTGATGTGTGGAACTACACAAAAATTGACAAGCCAAACGCTGAGCTCTCTGAAACTGTTAATGTCACACTTCATCATGCAGCTCTTTCAATGTTTGTCACCAGCTTCACTACAGCTGCTGCCTTCTTTGCTAATTACGTCAGCAACATTACAGCCATCCGGTGCTTTGGTGTCTATGCAGGCACTGCTATCCTGGTCAACTATGTTCTGATGGTAACCTGGTTACCTGCTGTGGTGGTTCTTCATGAGCGATACTTGCTTAACATCTTCATGTGCTTTAGGTCACCGCATCAAACAACAAGCTTTTTGAAGAGCATATATCAGAATGCCAACAAGTGCCTATTTGCTCTATCAGAGTGTTCCCGCATTTTCTTTGAAAAGGTATTGCCATGCATTGTAATCAAGCTGCGCTACCTGTGGCTCTTTTGGTTCCTGGTCATAACAGCTGTTGGAGCATATATTGTCTGTGTAAGCCCTAAAATAAAACTACCTTCCTTGGAGCTATCAGAATTTCAAGTATTTCACTCCACACATCCTTTTGAACGCTATGATGCAGAATACAAAAAACTGTTCATGTTTGAACGTGTCCATCATGGAGAAGATCTCCACATGCCTATTACCATAATATGGGGAGTTATTCCAATAGACAGTGGTGATCCCATGAACCCCAAAAATAAAGGTAAACTGACACTTGACACAAGTTTTAACATTGCCAGCCCTGCCAGTCAAGTATGGATTCTCAACTTCTGTCAGAAGCTCAGGAACCAAAGCTTTGTGTTCCAGTCTAATGAACAAGATTTCACCAGTTGCTTCATGGAGACTTTTAAGCAGTGGATGGAGAACCAAGACTGCGATGAGGCTAGAGTTTACCCATGTTGCAGTCAGTCCACATTCCCCTACAAACAGGATGTTTTTGAGTTGTGCATCAAGCGAGCTATTATGGAGCTGGATCGGAGCACTGGCTATCATTTGGACAGTAAGACACCAGGGCCAAGATTTGACATTAACGATACAATCCGTGCCATTGTCCTTGAATTTCATAGTACATATCACTTCACCTTAGCATATGAAAAAATGCATCTGTTTTACCATGAGGTGGATTCCTGGATCCAGGAAGAGTTAAAGAACGCTCCTCATGGATTAAGCTATGGTTGGTTTGTCAGCAACTTTGAATTCTATGACCTCCAGGATAGTCTGTCTGGTGGAACACTTATTGCCATGGCACTGTCAGTTGTGGTTGCCTTCAGTGTTATGCTCCTAACTACCTGGAATATCATTATTAGCCTTTATGCCATTATCTCTATCGCTGGAACCATTTTTGTAACTGTGGGATCATTGGTGCTCCTGGGGTGGGAACTTAATATACTAGAGTCTGTTACTATCTCAGTGGCTGTAGGGCTTTCTGTGGACTTTGCAGTTCATTATGGTGTAGCATACCGTCTTGCTCCAGAACCCGATAGGGAAGGGAAGGTGGTTTTTTCGTTGAGCAGAATGGGTTCAGCTATTGCCATGGCAGCACTCACCACTTTTGTTGCTGGAGCAATGATGATGCCATCCACAGTACTGGCTTACACCCAGCTTGGCACATTTCTGATGCTAATCATGTGCATCAGTTGGGCTTTTTCTACCTTCTTCTTTCAGTGCATGTGTCGTTGTATCGGTCCACAGGGCACTTGTGGACAGATTCCTATGCCTAATTTGTTTGCGAAGTGTCATACTTTCAAAGCAGGTGCCTCTGACTCGTCGACCACCTACTGCGAAGGAAAACCCTGCCAGGCAAGCAAATACCAGTCAGATATCAGGGGACAATTGGTAGAGTTTGAACTTGAGCCATTGGCAACTAATGTTAGAAATGTGGGAAAAACAGAGGTCCAAAATGAATGTACTCAATTAAGCAATGACGGTGTGCCTAAACATCCATGTTGTTGTCCATTGAACAACAAGGTAGACTGTATAAAAGAAAATTCGGATCCTAATGGCATGACAAACGCAGATTCTGTATATCTGCATAATTACTCTTATAACAATGGCTGTAACTGTGGCCATTTTTTGTCCCAGCACAAAATGAGCACACACTGGTCCCATCACCACACCTGTATGCAAGAAAAAGAGTGTCCATGCCCAGCTTCAGAGTTTGCATCAACAGGCAATCATGTAGCCAAAGATCAGAGCAAGATCTTCTCCACCCTAAATACATTGCACACAACTATGAATCATGATGTGAACCATGTCCACTGTGTTCCTGCCCATTTCCACAAGTGTTCCCAGGCTCCAACCACAAGAACTAGCGGTCTTAAAAAGCATGGCTGCTATCATAGGGGATGTAATGTGCACACATTGCACCATCAATCACAGGACCCAGCTAGAGCTGATGAATCACACTTGACCAATCCATGTAAACCTCCACCTGATGCCATAAATGCTCGAGCTCACACTCCGCAGCTTTCTGCAGTTCAGTTCTGCACATTACCTCAGACGCCCAAAGACTGCATGATTGATGATGGAACACATAAGGCAGGGGACAAAGCATTAAACCACATAAAAAGCAATGTGGCAAATGCTTCTGTTTTGCTGCAAGATTACAATGATCAACTTAAGGTGGCTCCCACCATGTTTGACAGAAGTGTACAATGCAAGCAGTACCACAGAACCACAGATGAAGACTCGCCCACAAGAGACAGTTACTTAAATGGTACTTTAAAAGTAAACTGTAAGCAAAAAACTGATTCAAACGTTCAGGTCCTTCGCTTTAACTCCCTCTCTTTATCTGAAAGTTTATGCTGAAAACTTGAAGGACAACAGAGAATATACATTGCTATCGGGCCATACATGGTGTTCCTCTGCAATTAAATGTGTAAAATTATGCAATTACTGTTTCTTGTGTGTCCTGTAGAAATTTGTATTCTTGAATCATGATGTTTACATGGTTCTCATTGTCCCTTTGCTAATGATTTGTCATGTCATTTGCTGGAGATGTTCTCAAATGCACATGACCTATATACTTTTGAATGTTACTAACTGGAGTCACAATGTATAAAGTGTTTATAAGGAAGATGGATTATCGCGTTATATAAGTCATTAAGAATTGAAAGAAAAAATGAATGACAACTTGATGGTAATTAAAAAGATCAAATCAATCTGCTTTTGCCGGAATCTGTGTAATTTTTTTCTGATGAACTGAAAGATTGTTCTGGGTGACACCAGATTACACAAATGTATTAAAGGGTGAAGGGTTAATCTGTCAATTGACTAAATCTCATAGCCTGGAATTTCCAACCTCCAACTGGAAAACAGCACAGAAAACACGTGCTCAACTCGTAAAAGTTCAGCATATAAACATGGCTGCTAAAAGTATCAACAGTAAACAAAGTAGCACTTCTTTACTTTTAAATAAGTTATACTGTATATACTAGTATTTCCTGTAATGTTCTATTTCCAGATATATTCGCTTGTTAAAACTGTAACATTGACTCTACAGTTTGCTGTTTTGAGAGCATTCATATCACTAATGTTTGCTACCTAGATTGTTGCTAACAATAGACATAAAGAGAGGAATCCATATTTTTCTCCATTCTGTAGCTTGAATGCACGGAAGTTGAAAACATTAAAAACATTTGTAAGTATAAAGTTTTGGAGCGGTGCAGTAGGGGTGTTGTTGTTAAAGATGTTTTGTTTGCATTCTACATATGTGTATATAGGTGTATTTTTAGAGAAACAGTGTTCCTTTTATTGTTCCTCCATTAACCATTAAATGGCTGTTAATTATGCCACACATTTCCTCCCGAATCATCCTGGTAATGTCAAAAAGACTCCGCATATACTGAATCATCCTGGGTGAATCATGCTTGGAGCAGCAGAAAATATAACAACTCATCTTCTTGAGTCATCCCATTGATGGTCTGGAGACAGAATGGAAAGGAAATACTGGGGGGCGTGCCTGGGACTGTAGTCACCTACACTCTAATTAACCCCAATAAAGATTGGCTGTTTCTCTAGGATGTCTTCTTGGTTTCATCCGACTGCTGAAGCCATGGTCCACAAATAGCTTACAAAGCATATACGGGAGCTCATTATTGAAAGGTATTGATCAGGATCAGGGTAGAAAAGTATTTCCAAAATGTTGTATGTACCAGAGCACAGTGTGAAGGCCATCATTAACAAGTGGAGAAAATGGGGTACCACAGTGACATCACCAAGCACAGGGGAATTCCAGAAAGCAAGTTCTGCCACTTACCTGGGTAAATTTACTCTTGAGTTAACGGATAACATCAACTTTTGTTCCAAAAACTGGTAACTTTTAGGGTATCTAAGTAGCCATAGCAACTTACTCTCTGAACATAACTTGGTTTGGAGCAGGTTATATTTCAGGATTGGTTTGTTTCAGAGAGCTGGCGGAGCATTGTGTGTCCATTTGAAGAATACCCAGGAGTGTTACTGTTTTTCATGAGAATCGTTAATTTATTTAACAATCTTTGAAACTTCACACTGCCAACTTGACACATTGCGGATCAGTGCTTAACACAGCACATTTTGTGTATTGCCCCATTTTTTTGCCACAAGGAGTTTTCTGTATATACCGTAATGTGGGTGATGCAGAGTATGTAGGGAAAGTCAACTGTGTGTAGAACCATTCATACTGTCATATCTCCGCAAAGCAGCCACTCCATGTTCCAGAATGCAGCACGGACTACAAATATGGCCTGATCCCATCCCCAGAGTTCTAATTGGAGACACCTGATTCCAATTACACACACACACACACGCACACACAACTCCTTTTAAGAGTCTCTCATTCACTCATCTACTTGTGAAGTATACACTCTGCTGGCTTTTGTCTCTGTCGTTCCCAAGTCTTGATACAGTGTTTGTTTAATCTGGTTTTGACTCTGTTCTCGTTTACGACCTTGTCTCTTTGCCTTGCCTAGTTTGGACTGTTTGGCTGATCAAATGTCCCTTGCCTGCCATGTACCTTGATTTCTACCTGATCCTTTGGACTTATTTTATTAAACTGCCATACCTGCACTTGCTTCTGTCTGTGCCTCCATTACGTGATGGAATACTTTGCCATGACATGAACGCAGCAGGTATGCTGGACTGGTGACAAGCCGTCGACACCCACGGACAGCTCATGGGAAAACGCAATCAACAGCTCACTCTTATCTGATTAAACAGGTCACTTGTCGTTCCCAGAGCACGTCGGCAGTCATGCAGACTTGCACCCCATTTCCTCTGATACCAGTGCCAGAGAAGTACTGTATGCAGGTGATCTGGCGGGATGCAAGGGTTTTATCCTGCAATGCTCGTTGTTCTTCACCAGCTACTCCAGCATGCCGGAGGTATGTAAGATAACCCACTTCATGGAACTGCTAACTGACAAAGTTCTCACCTGGGCAACAGCTGTATGGGAGCGAGGCAGCGAGACCATCTCCTCATATGAACAGTGTACCGGGTTGTTTCGATGTGTCTTTGATCATTCCCTCGAAGGGCAAACAAACTGGAGAGGAGCTCCTGTGCATCTCTCAAGGTCACCGCAGAATATGCCTTCGAATTTCGGACCAGTGCTCCGAGGAGTGAATGGAACGAACCCGTGCTGAAAGCTGTGCGTCATAACTGACTAAACCCGGAAGTGTTTACAGAGCTAGCCTGATTTGATGAGCAACTTGCCCTCGGTTCATTTATAGACATATCCATTTGTGTCAATCATCTGCTTCAGAGTCGCTGCAAATTATGGAATGAGGGAACTCCCACTGCACCATGCACCACCTCTGAACCTATGCAGCTTGGGTGCACATGCAACTCAGTGAAGAGGAAATGGAGAGAGCACGTTGAGAGTTTTGATGTTTCTACTGTGGACAGAATACTCATCTCGTGCCCACTCCAGGCTCACTCTGACATTGGGGAGAACGGGGGTTCCCAGAGGGACTCCACCAAAGGGACAGTCCATCCCAGTTATTCTCTTCTCAAGCCTTCATTATCCCAGTCATTGTTGAGTACTCAGAGGTGTCTTCTCTATTCACATTATTGATGGACTTTGGAGGGGCGGGGAATTTCATTGATCGAGATACAGCCAACCAGCTCAACATCCCCATCCACCCACTGCTTCAGCCCTGCAAGTTTCAAGTCATAGATGGAGCTCCAATTGGGGGAGGAATCATCTCTCACTGCACTGAGCCTCTATCCCTCCAGATTGGAGCACTTCACACAGAATCCCTTACTCTCTGTCACGGTCTCTGCCAGACAACCCATCATCCTAGGCCTCCCATGGCTGTATCAACACAATCCTCATATTTCCTGGACATATCAACAAATCACATACTGGTCTCTGTACTTCCAAGCACACTGTTTCCAAGTCTCCATCATCCCTCTAGGTGCCATCACAGTTGAAAACCCAGGCCAAATAGCACCAGTTAGAATTCCACCCAAATATCAATGGAAATATCTAATGGAAGTATTTTGCAAAGAAAGGGCCAGCGGACTACCACCACACTGCCCATATGTCTGTGCTAGTGAGGTGCTTCCTGGAACCATTCCATCTTGGGGAAGGTTGTATCCTCTCTCAATGGCAGAGCAACAAGACATAGAGGAGTATATTCATGAGCTTCTCCAACATGGGTACATCAGACCCTCTACATCCCATGCTTCAGCTGGTTTCTTCTTTGTGGAAAAGAAGGGAGGTGGCCTCAGGCCATGCATAGATTACCGAGCTCTCAATAAAGGTTCCCATGCCGCTGGTTCCTGCAGCTCTGGAAAAGCTCAGATCTGCAACAATTTTCACGAAACTAGATCTTTACATTGCATACAACTTGATCTGCATCAGACAGGGAGACAAGCAGAAAACTGCCTTTAGTACCACCTCCAGTCAATATGAATATTTGGTCATGCCCTATGGGCTCATTAGTGCCCCCTCAGTGTTCCAGTGTCTCATAAATTATGTTCTGTGGGACCTGTTGGGGAAAACTGTGATCGTTTACATGGACTATATTTTGGTTTATTCCAATAGCCTTGAGGAACAGATCCTTCACGTGCATCAAGTGTTAGAGACTTCTCAAGAATCAGCTCTACGTCAAAGCAGAGACGTGTGAATTCCACCAACTCACAAAATCATTCTTCGGCTACATCACCAGCCCAGAGGGAGTCACTATGGACCAAGGCAAGGTGAAAGCTGTGGTGGATTGGCCTACTCCATGCACTGTCAGAGTTACAATTATTTCTCTGCTTTGCCAACTTCTATTGATGTTTTATCAGGGAATTCAGCTCCATGACACATCCTTTAATGTCCTTGCTGAGAGGTAAGCCGAAGTGCCTAACCTGGAATCCAGCTCCTGACATGGCACTAGAGGAACTCAAGTACTCATTCAGTACAGCTCCCATTCTCAAGCACCCAGATTCCTCCAAACAAGTCATTATGGAAGTGGATGCCTCAGAGACTGGAGTAGGAACCATCCTGTCTCAGAGATTTGGAGAGGAGCCCAAACTTCATCCAGTTGTATTCTTTTCCAAGAAGTTACCCCCCCATACCCCATGGAACAAAACTATGATGAGGATCTCTATTGGCCCTCAAGGAGTGTTGACACTGGTTAGACGGATTAACACACCCATTTGTCATCTTCACAGACCATAAGAACCTAGAGTATCTCCGAACAGCTAAACATTTGACAACCCGTCAAGCCCATTGGTCTCTGTTCTTCTCACATTTTCAGTTCAGGCTATCCTATCGACCAGGATCAAAGAATACTAAAGCTGATGCTATCTTCCGTCTTCATGGCACAGCACTGCAAGATAACCATGACGTATTCATTCTACCACCTTCATGTGTCCTTAGCGCCATTGAATTGGAATTCGATCCTGGCAAGAATGCCAAGGTCAGTTCCAGCAGTATGCCCGCCAAGAAAACTGTTTGTTCCTGATAGAGCTGCAACAATGATTATGATAATCAATTATGAAAATCATTGTCAAGTAATCTCATTATCGATTAGTTGGTCTACACGTGGCACGTTTACTCATTGTTACATCTGTTCTGAAAATATGCTCCGGGGGTAAAATACTAAAGGTGTGTCCCAAATGACGAAGGACAGTACAGGGGTGTGTGGTGTTATCCATAACTCTTGTGGCTTTGCAGATGCAGCATGTGGTGTAAATGTCTGTGATAGGGGATGGGGGGGGAGAGAGACTCGATGATCTTCTCAGCTGTCTTTACTATCTGCTGCAGGGTCTTGCGTTCCGATGAGATGCAATTTCCGAATTTCAGTGATGAAGCTTCTTAGGATGCTCTTAGTTTCTTTGTGTAATGTGGTGAGGATGGGAGGTGGGAGACTTCGCAGAAAGTAGAGACTCTGCTGGGCCTTCTTGGCTATGGATCTGGTGTTGAGGGACCAGGTGAGGTTCTCAGCCATCGATGTTCAGCGGAGAGTGGTCACTCCGTGCTCTCCTGAGGTCAACAACCTTCTCTTTGTTTTATCCACATCTGTGCCCATAATAAACAGTCCATCGGGGTGTGTTCTGCAGTTTGCTAATAGCCTCTAGGGTTACTGGTTCGATTCCCCTGTGTGTGTGTGTGTGTGTGTGTATACTCACACGGTGACTTAGTTTACATACACTCATCACGGACATGAATGTCATGGCAATATTGGCTTTCAATAATTTCTTTGAACTTTTCTTTTTCTGTGGTAGAATGATTGACAACATACATTTTCAATTAAAAAAAAAAACTTTTACTTCATTTTGGGTTTTCTGTAATCAACACGGGACCATATTTAAACATACAAACACTTAGATTGGTGGTGCATACAAACACTCAGTGGTACTGAAAGTTCCAAAAATGTCGTTTAATTTGACAAGACCAAGGCCTCTTAATTTCATGTTAGTGATCATGATTGACTACAGCTGGCTTCTGTGTCAACATAAAAAGGGTTTGTTTGACAGTGCTCAATGGATTGACCAACACACAGGACTACGGATTTACACAAGTCTTGAAGCCATTTCTAAACAATTGCAGATTCCAAGATCATCAGTTCAAACAATTGTCGGTATAAGTTATTATTTTTTATTTATTGTTATTATTATTATTATTTTTAATTATTAATTTTTTAAAATTTATTTTCTTTGATTCTGTATGGATTTATAAAAAATACTATGAAACATATGTAACTGAATTACATGTACATGAAAAATAAATTAATCATATGTAAACATTCATGGGTGGGGTGGGAGGGGCTGTTATTGGGGTAAAAAAATATTGATTCTGTATTGATATTTTGTTGTATTCTGAAAAGTGTATGAGCATCAATAAAAAATATAAATACAAAAAAAAAAAAAAAAGTTATTGGGAAGTATAACCACTTTGCCAAGGTCTGGAAGAAGACACAAACTGTCACCCTCAGCTGAGAGGAAATTGGTTCGGATGGTCAGTAAAAACCCAGAAACCACCAAGGCACAGGCCTACCATGAAGTGGAAGCTGCAGGAACATCAGTGTCACTGTCTACAGTCAAGCGAGTTTTACATTGCCATGGACTGAATGGATGTCATCCAAGAAAGAAGTTTCTGCTCCAAAATTCACACCTTCAAGCCTGTCTAAAGTATGCGGCTGACCATATGAACAAAGAAAAAGCTTTCTGGCGGAAAGTTTTATGGTCAGATGAAACCACGATAATAAAGATGATATAATAATAATAATAATAATAATAATAATAATAATAGTAATGAAGAAGGAGGAGTACCTTAGTATTATTAAGCATAATCTCAAACCATCAGCCATAGAAACTTGGACACAATTGGGTGTTCCAGAAGGACAATGACCCCATACACACATACAAGGTTGTGGTATGGATAAAGCAGGCTAACATTAAGCTTTTGGAATGACCTTTCCAAAGTCCAGATCTCAACTCCATCAAAAATTTGTGGACTGTGCTTAAAAGTCGAGTCAGAGCCAGGAAACCAACAAATGTCATTGAACGTTATCAATTCTGCTAAGAAGAGTCATCAAATATCCAACCAGAATTCTGCCAGAAGCTGGTTGACTGCTAACAAAAGTGCTTGAGGGACATTCAACTAAATATTAGGTGTTCTGTATGTATAATTTTGACCTTATGTTGACTACATAAAACCTCAAATAAATTAAAACCCGTGAACCAAAAAAGATGCATGTTGTCCAATCATTCTGCCCGAGGAAAAAGAAGTTCAAAGAAATTATTGAAAGTCCTATATTGCCATGACATGTTCATGATGAGTGTATGTAAACTTCTGACCACATGAACCATGAATGCCAACATGTACTGTGACATACTGAAGCAGAGCATGATCAGTGTGCAGTATTCCAGCATGATAACGACCCCAAACACACCTCCAAGACCACCACTTCCTTGCTAAAGAAGCTGAGTGTGAAGTTGATGGGCTGGCCAGCATGTCTCCAGACCTAAACCCTATTGAGCATCTGTGGGGCATCCTCAAATGGAAGGTGGAGGAGCACAAGGTCTCTAACATCCACCAGTTCCGTGATGTCATCATGAAGGAGTGGAAGAGGACTCCAGTGGCAACCTGTGAAGCTCTGGTGAACTCCATGTCCAAGAGGGTTAAGGCAGTGCTGGAAAATAATGGCGGCCACACAAAATATTGACACTTTGGGCCCGATTTGGACATTTTCACTTAGGGGTGTACTCACTTTTGTTGCCAGCGATTTAGACATTAATGTCTGTGTGTTATGTTATTTTGAGGGGACAGCAAATTTACACTGTTACACAAGCTGTACGCTCACTACTTTACATTGTAGCAAAGTGTGATTTCTTCAGTGTTGTCACATAAAAAGAGATCATCAAATATATACACAAATGTGAGGAGTGTACTCATTTTTGTGAAATACTGTATATAAATTGGCTTATATTTCTAATAAGCATGCATTAAAGCCTCTAACTCTGCTTCGCTAATGTATGCAGCTCGCTTTTTCTTACCCTGGGTTTCCATGTTAACTCCTGAAATTGGCAATCCTTTGACAATGTCTTTATGTACATATATTAAGTCTGAGTTACCAATAGGAGTTTAATTGATCTTACTCTTCACAGGTGTTCCGGAACTAGAAAAACCAGAGTAAGCAATGTTTTGGTTAATCAACCTAGATTTCAAGGTTTGTGTGATGGTAAGTTAACCTTGCTTTCTGGAACATAGAAGAATATATAGAATATAGAAGAGCCATAATCAGACTGGCTCTTGAGTGGTTGGCGAAGCACTTGGTAAGGAGAGTTGAAACCTTGACCAAGTCATGGAGGAAGGCTGTGAAGAGAAAGATCAACACTTGCCAAACTACACACTACAGATCAGTCAGCTGGAGTGTACAGTATCCCAGATGGAACACAACCTGTCCTTACAGGAAGTGGAGCTGCTACTCTCCAGTGCCCTCAAAAGAATAAATACCAGCAGAGATGCATACAAAGCAAGAAGGTCTGAGAAGGTAGCTCAATGTACTGGCTTCAGAGACAATCATCAGTACTCCTAATATGTAGACATGAAGACAACCAGCCAAGAAGAAAAAAAAAACGTGAACAAATGGTGAGAAGCAGCAGCAAACATGTACACAATATACACTCAACCAGAAAAGGAAGTAAAAGGAAGACAGAAGTGTGTGTGCGTAGGCGTGCAACTTCATATTTGGTCAAAGCCAAAAATAGTTTTAAAGGTTGTCAATAATTGTTGCACATATGTTTTAAAAAGAATATACTACATTTTGAACAAGAAGCTCCTAAGAGTATGTTTTTGCTAGCTAAGTACCGGTAGTTTTTTTATTTGTTAAGTGGCAAGTTAGAATGATCCCATTTTATTTATATTTTCTGTTTTTTTTACTCATTCTACTGTAGGGTGTTACTGTAAATAAAATTTGAAAGGTCCTCTTTATATATTTACTCATTTACAAATTTTTTATTGTACAACGTAGCAAGAATGTTTGGTTTATTTATGTGGTTGCTCATCCCATCCCATCCCATCCAACATCATTCCAGAGCTGCCATAACAGTGTGTATCAGGATGTGCAGGGTGGTTGCTCCTGGTTTCCTGTCCATGCCCACACTATTCCCACAAGCCAGATATCTACCTTTGTTGTCTGATAGGTTTTGTTAATAACTGTATCCAAGAACCGCCTATTTCACTTAGAGATAATCTGACCGGCATTCCAAATAACCAAGCATGTACAAGGGGTTAAAAAAGTCTACACACCCCTGTTAAAATATCCAGGTTAAGTTGTGGCTTTTTGGGTTGTGTTTTTTTTTTAATAGCACAAAGATATATCATGTCGGATCTCTGTTTTTTTTTTTCTTCAAATTTTTAATTTGATACATCAACCAACAAAATTGAAGTGAAAAAAAAAAAAAAAAAAAAAAAACCGAATAGAAAATCTTTAGGAAAAAAATTTATTCACCTGGTTGCATAAGTGTGAACACCCTCTTTAAAATCATATCTAGGGTCATAATCTAGCAACATTAATGGTTGTTTTCCCTATATGCATTAAACTTAATTAGACAAAATATTTTCAGTTAGCTTAATTAAGTTGTGTCCAAATGTTTACATACCCCTTGCAGAATCTGAAAAATCTTAATACTTTTAACACAATGTTATTTTTTATTTAGAACTGTCCTGAATAGGCTATTTCACATAATAGATGTTTGCATATAGTCCACAAGACAAGATAATAGTGGAATTTATAAAAATGACCCAGTTCAAACGTTGACATACCTTTTGATTCTTAATACTGTGCGTCATTATCTGGATGATCCACAACCAATTGTTTGTGTTGTGATAGTTGGTCATTTGTCCTGAGCAGTCAAACTGCACACTGTTCTTCAGAAAAATACTCCAGGTTCTGCACATTCTTTGCTGTTCCAGCAGTGATTATATGATGTTGAGATCAATCTTTTCACACTTAGTACATCTGAGGGACTTGTACACCACTATTACATAAAGTGCAAACATTCACTGATGCACAATAAGGTACACATTAAGTGTCAGGGGTTGTAAACGTTTGAACAAGATGATTGGTGTAAATTGTTTTTATTTTGTCTTCTAGGAGACATGTTAACTTATTTAGCTTCTGAAGTGCAGTAATAATTGAAAAGAAGATATTTAAACAGTCCATGTACAAATGGAGGAAAATGGAGGAAAAAGTCCATTGTTACCCTCCCCCAGAGTGGTTGACCAACAAAGAGTAATCCAAAAGCAAGTCGTGTAATAGTCCACAAAGTTACAAAGGAACTCAGGGTAACTTCCCATGTAAGGGCTCTCTCACATTGGCTAATGTTAATGTTCATGAGTTCATTATCAGGAGAACACCGAACAGCAATGGTGCGTATGGCAGGGTTGCAAGAAGAAAACCACAGCTCTTCAAAAAAACATTGCTGCCCTTTTCCAGTATTTTTCCAGTGGTAAAAATCACATGGACAAGCCAGAATGCTAATGGAAAAATGTTTTTTGATGGATGAGACCAAAATAGAATTTTTGGTTAAATGAGAAGTGTTCTGTTTGGATAAAGGAAAACACTGCATTCCAGCATAAAAACTAAATTCCCATCGGTGAAACGTTCTGGTGGTAGTATCATGGTCTGCTTCATCTGGACCAGGACTACTTATCATCATTGATGGAACAATGAATTCTGAATTATACCAGCGATTTCTAAAGGAAAATGTCAGGACATCTGTCTGTGATCTGAATCTCAAAAGAAAGTGGAGCTAGACAGTGACCCTAAACACCCAAGATGTTCTACCAAAGAATGGTTAAAGAAGACTAAAGTTAATGTTTTGGAATGGCCAAGTCAAAGTCCTGATGTGAATCCAATAGAAATGTTGTGGAAGGACCTGAAGCAAGCTGTTCATGTGACGAAACCCACCAACATCCCAGAGTTGAAGCTGCTCTGTACTGAGGAATGGGATTAAATCCCTCCAAGTCGATGTGCAGGACTGATCAACAGTCACTGGAAATGTTTAGAATAGGGTCTCACAAGATACTGAATGCAAAGGTTCACATACTTTTGCCACTCACAGATATGAAAGATTGGATAATTTTCTTCAATAAATAAATCACCAATATTTTTGTCTCACTTGTTTAATTTGTTCTCTTCATCTACTTTTATACAGAATAACAACTAAAAAATCCAGAAAAACGCATGTCATAAAAATGTTATAAATTGATTTGCATTTTAATGAGGGAAATAAGTATTTTACCCCTCTGCAAAACATGACTTAGTACTTGGTAATGACTTAGTAATTACTTTTTATTTTCAATGCCCTGGCTGAGGGAAGGAGGTTCTCACCCAAGATTTCACGGTACATGGCCCCGTCCATCGTCCCTTTGATGCGGTGAAGTTGTCCATGTCCCCTTAGCAGACGAACACCCCCAAAGCATAATGTTTCCACCTCCATGTTTGATGGTGGGGATGGTGTTCTTGGGGTCATAGGCACCATTCCTCCTCCTCCAAACACGGCGAGTTGAGTTGATGCCAAAGAGCTCCATTTTGGTCTCATCTGACCACAATACTTTCACCTAGTTGTCCTCTGAAACATTCAGATGTTCATTGGCAAACCTCATACGGGCATATATATGTGCTTTCTTGAGCAGGGGTGCTGCAGGATTTCAGTCCTTCACGGCATAGTGCGTTACCAATTGTTTTCTTGGTGACTATGGTCCCAGCTGCCTTGAGATCATTGACAAGATCCTCCCGTGTAGTTCTGGGCTCACTGTAGTTCTGTAGTTCACTGTTCTCATGATCATTGCAACTCCACGAGGTGAGATCTTGCATGGAGCCCCAGGTCAAGGGAGATTGACAGTTCTTTTGTGTTTCTTCCATTTGCAAATAATTGCACCAACTATTCTCACCTTCTCTCCAAGCTGCTTGGCAATGGTCTTGTAGCCATTCTAGACTTCTGTATGTCTAAAAGACCTCTTTGAGAGCTCTTTGGTCTTGGCCATGGTGGAGAGTTTGGAATCTGATTGATTAATTGCTTCTGTGGACAGGTGTCTTTTTATGCAGATAAATTGAGATTAGGAGCACTCCCTTTAAGAGTGTGCTCCTAATCTCAGCTCGTTATCTGTATAAAAGACACCTGGGAGGCAGAAATCTTTCTGATTGAGAGGGGGTCAAATACTTATTTCCCTCATTAAAATGCAAATCAATATTTTTTACATGCGTTTTTCTGGATTTTTTTGTTGTTATTCTGTCTCTCAGTGTTCAAATAAACCTACCATTAAAATTATAGACTGATCATTTCTTTGTTAGTGGGCAAACGTACAAAATCAGAAGGGGATCAAATACTTTTTTCCCCCACTGTAGTTATTGTAAATGTACACGGTGTTGATGTAATAATATGAAATGAAACTTTTTCCCCTACTGTAAATGGCAGCATTTATTACCTGCATTTATGAGTGGTTAGAGTCCACACCATTGCTTGAGACTGTGGCAGATGTAAATGAGGAGGGGAATTTATACTGTACTTTTGTCAAGTTTTTCAACAGGAAAGACTTCTGTATAGGACACCTTTGTATCCTCACTCCTCTGGAAGCTTCCTCATTCCTTGTTTCTCACCTCCTTGCGGTGCAATTAAAGAACTGCTACATCCTTCAATATGGTTGACTACAATCGATTTCCAGGTCATGGGCTGGAGGATAGAGGAGCGAAGACAAAAGGAAGCATTAAATTGGGTATTGAGAAACACCCAGGGATTTGTTAAAACCCAGCTGTATTGGATCTACTTATATAAAAGTACATATACAGTATCTCACAAAAGTGAGTACACCCCTCACATTTTTGTAAATATTTGATTATTGATTTTCATGTGACAACACTGAAGAAATTACACTTTGCTATAATGTTAAGTAGTGAGTGTACAGCTTGTGTAACATATGTAATGTATTCTAAATGTAAAATGTAACACATTTTATAGTATTACACATTTTACATTCTAATTACTTTTTGGTACAAGAGACAAATAACTATTAGTTTATTGCCAGGGGCAAAAGGGTTACATCTTTTTTTTAATTATTATTATTGTTATTACAGCCCACCTCACATTCAGGAAGGTCACATGGCCTTAGCACCATGTTCTCACTGTTATTATCCTTATAGGCGCCAGTCTGGTTCAAACTGCTGTCTCTTTGTCTCTCCTTCCTCACCACAACAGGTCTTATCAGCAGAACACTTAAATCAGCAGAACACTGACCTAATCGTTTATCCTTAAGACAACTTGTACCCACACAATTTCAGCAGGCACAATAGTGTCTACGGGTGGTGTCAGTGGGCTACGGTCTGAACATAAATCTCTACACACACACCTAAAACCTTTTCAACGGTAAGCACAACACTTAAGCATAGTGTCATAGCGCATAACACTAATTGCACTATTTGCAATACATTGCATTCTATATTATGCATATTATTTTGCTCATTTTATTTTGATATGGCCCTACACTGTACACTGTTTATGACCGAATACCTACTGCATATTTCTGGATGAATTATTATTATTTTTAAAAAAAATTTTTTTTAATAAACTATGGTGTTATTTGGGCTTTGACTTGATTTGTCTCAGAGAGCACAATAAAAATGTTAGTGTTGTATGATGCCTATGCTTGTGCGATCCTAGCTTATAATTTTCCATTTTAAACTGGGCTAAATGGGTTAATTGTCCAGAACCACTAGCCTAAATATGACGGGAAAACAAGCTTTTCAAAAGTTAAAAGACCTTTTAACCACACAGACAATAAAGCCAAACAAACAGCACAATCAGTTTCAATTATCAGGGTTAGATTTGACACTTTGTTATAGGACTGTTTAATCCTCCTGTTATCCTTATATCAACTTTACTTCCCTTATCCTTGGGGTAATTTTTCCCCCAGTCATTTTTGAGGTGCTGAAATTAATAATGTGGAATCTTTGGGTATTTTCTTTCCAAAGAATGAATATATATCCCCATCCATCCATCTTCAACCGCTTACGTCTTTTCAGGGTCATGGGGGAACCTGGAGCCTATCCCAGGGAGCATCGGGCACAAGGCGGGGTACACCCTGGACAGGGTGCCAGTCCATCGCAGGGCACAAACACACTCACACACCCATTCATACACTACGGACAATTTAGACATGCCAATTAGCCTAACATGCATGTCTTTGGACTGGGGTAGGAAACCGGAGTACCCAGAGGAAACCCGACACACGGGGAGAACTTGTGTCAAGTTTTTAGATCACAGATATCTTTGGACAAAATGAACAGAGCAATTGAAGCTTAGCAAAGTGAGCACTTCTTCCTGTTTTTTTCTTTCATTTTTTGTTTGTTGGTTTTTTTTGTTGTTGTTGTTGTATTTTTACATCCAGTCTGTATTAGTGCCACCTTCATGACAGTTTGGCAATTTTTTTTTAAAGCAATTGCAAAGGCTCTGGGACTCCAAAGAACCATAGTGAGATCCATTATCTCCAAATGGAAAAAAATCAGCACTGTACTGAACCTTCCCAGGAGTGGCCAACCTTCCATAATTCCCCTAAGAACAAAGACTTATCCAGGAAGCCACAAACCAGCCAATGACAACATCAAAGGACCTACAGGCCTCTCTTACATCAACAAAGGTCACTGTTCATGCTTGGCAAAAATTAAATTCAATTAAATTTTATTTGTATAGCGCATATATTATATATATATATATATATATATATATATATATATATATATATATATATATATATATATAATTATATAATATGTGTGTGTGTGTGTATATATATAAAATGAGATTAGGAGCACTACCTTTGAGAGTTGTCACGCTGGGTTGAATGAGGCGGAAACAGGCGCAGACTGGCTTTCGCTGATTTATTGAAGGAATCCTTAGATCAACACAAAATAATGCAAATACCAGCACGAGACTCTGCAAAAGGACTAGGAACAAAAATACTCCAGCTAAGAAACATGAAAACAAAACCTGCTTCTCAGGCGCATAAACAAGGTACAAACCCGACTTCTCAGGTTGATTTCGAGACAGTGTAACAGGAGTCTATGAGACACACACACATAACGAAAGACAAAAACTATGTGCTCTACTAGCACTATATATACACCCCCAGTGTTCGTTAACCAAAACAAGGCACAGGTGCCAGAATCCATGTGACCCTGAGTGAACCCACGTGACCAGCAGTGGCTGCTGGGAAATGGAGTCCACTGGCACACTGAGGATAGTCACTGCAAGTGTTCGGCCACCAGAGGGCGCCAGATCCAGCCATGGTGCAGTGCCACAGCTGGCCAACAGGGGGAATCGTGACAGATCCCCCCCCAGGGCGCTCCTCCCGGAGCGCTGTCAGACAGAGCCCCTGTTGGCGGTCCCGGTCCCCGGGGCAGAATGTCCCAGGCAGAATCCAGGGACCGAGGCAGTCCTGGCAGTGTAGTCAAGGGCTGGAACTTCCCTTCCGGAGATGGAGTCCGAGGTGCAGCCTCTGTTGGCTCAGGAACATCTGACACCTCCCACCGAGGCTCCGGAACACAGGCTGTTCTCCCTTCGGTCTCTGTCGTACTGGATGCTGCCCGGTTAACTCCAGATTGGACCGTCGCTGGGCCTGGACACAAAACGGCAGAGGTTACTGGGCTTACCTCTCTCAAGGGCTTGGGGGCACAGGACGCCGCCGCCTGCCTGGACACTGGAACGCAGGACGCCGCCGCCTGCCGGGGCTCTGGAACGCAGGCCGACGCCTCCTGCCGGGGCTCTGGAACGCAGGCCGACGCCTCCTGCCGGGCTGACACCTCCCCCTCGGCCTCAGTAGCGACAATGGCGGCCCTGTTAGCCCAGGGTGAGGTCACCGCATTGCCTGGACACAACAGAGCAGATATTAAGGCGCTTACCTCCCTCTCTGTGGTGCTGGAGGCTGCCAGGTTAGCCTCCGGCGGAGGTTCCAGGGCGTGCTGTGTGACCAGGGGTTCCCCGGCCTTAGCTTGGATGTGGTTCTCAGGCGTCGATGAGACTTGACTTGTGGACAGACCTTGCCTCGTGGACAAAACCGGGCTCGTGAACAACACTGGGCTCGAGGGTGAGACGTGACTCGTGAACAACACTGGGCTCGTGAACAAAGCTTGACTCGTGAACAACACTGGGCTCGAGGATGAGACGTGACTCGTGAACAACACTGGGCTTGTGAACAAAGCTTGACTCGTGAACAACACTGGACTCGAGGACGAGACGTGACTCGTAAACAATGCTGGGCTCGTGAACAAGGCTGGACCCGTGAACCAGGCTGGGCTCTGCGGCCGGGATGTGCCTGTGCTCTGCGGCCGGGACGTGGACGTGCCTGGGCTCTTCGGCCGGGACGTGGACGTGACGGGACCTTCAGGCAAGCACTAGGGCGAGACGGGGCCTTCAGGCGAGCACTGGGGCGAGACGGGGCCTTCAGGTGAGGACACAAGAGAAGTGGGGCTCGCAGGTATCATAGGCACATGTAATACTGGGCTTTCGAGGTCGGACGGGACTGAAACTGGGGCTGGACCCTCAGGCTCGGACGGGACTGAAACGGGACCCTCGGGCCCGGGCATGACTGAAACTGGGGACTCCGACGTGGGCCCCTGGGGACTCCGACGTGGGCCCCTGGGGCACTGGGGACTCGGACGTGGGCACATGAGGCACTGGGGACTCGGACGTGGGCACAGACAAAGCAGGGATTTCGGACACGCACCTGGGCTCTGATGAACCCGGACTTACTGGCATTGACTGGTGTGTTACCGTGTTTTCTGTCCGTGTCAGTAGCGCCTGCATGCGTGTGAGCCTTGCCATCTCTGTGGGGATATAGTTCATGTGCCATTGGTATATGGGGGTGTCTTCCCCGCCGACCTGCTTCAGCTGCGCCAGCTGATTTATTTGCCGCTGTAGTCGCGCTGCTGCGGCTTGAAGCTGGCCGCAATCCATGATGTCTGTGCTGCTTTCCAGCTTGTCCATAGGCAGAGCTTGGCTTTTGGGTGTGGGCGTGGGTGAGGAGCGGCTGTCGGCCGTGGGCGGAGCTTGCATCTGCTGGTTCTCCCTTTCATAGTGTACGTAAAACGGTAAGTCTGTCCTGGTTGCCACATTAGCTCCTTTTAATAGCAGGTCCACATTGTATTTTACATCCGTTTCGCCAAATTCTCTCAAAAAGGCTTCCATAAATAGCCGACTAGACTCCAGTTCCAGGGACTGGGTGGCGAACAACTGTTGTGCCCAGCTACGCGCTAAGTCAGAGAGTCTGGATATCATAAACCGTACCCATTCAGCTTCCGTGGGCTTAGGATGCGGTAGGCTAGAAAAATAGGTCTGACAATCCCTCAAGAAGTACTCAGGGTAGCGGAAAAAACCGTCATACCTTTCCGGTAATTCCACCAAAACCTCCTGGGGAAACTGAATGGAATCCAACGCTGGGATTCTGGGCGTGGATGTCCGGGGTTTGGTTCTTCTTTTCCGTGCTGGCGCCATGATGGGGTCTGCTGTTTCCTAGTACGGTCTTTCGTTCTGTCACGTTGGGTTGAAGGAAGCGGAAACAGGCGCAGACTGGCTTTACGCTGATTTATTGGATGAGTTCTCAGATCAACACAAATAAAGCAAATACCAACACGATACTCTGAAAAAGGACTAGGAACAAAAATACTTCAGCTAATAAACATGAAAACAAAACCTGCTTCTCAGGCACATAAACAAGGTACAAACCCGACTTCTCAGGTTGATTTCGAAACAGTGTAACAGGAGTCTATGAGACACACACAACGAAAGACAAAAACAATGTGCTCTACTAGCACTATATATACACCCCCAGTGTTTGTTAACCAAAACCAGGCACAGGTGCCAGAATCCATGTGACCCTGAGTGAACCCACGTGACCAGCAGTGGCTGCTGGGAAATGGAGTCCACCAGCACACTGAGGATAGACACTGCAAGTGTTCGGCCACCAGAGGGCGCCAGATCCAGCCATGGTGCAGTGCCACAGCTGGCCAACAGCGGGAATCGTGATAAGAGTGTTCTCCTAATCTTAGCTTGTTACCTGTATTAAAGACACCTGGGAGCCAGAAATCTTTCTTATTGAGAGGGGGTCAAATACTTATTTCCCTCATTAAAATGCAAATCAGTTTATAACATTTTTGACATGTGTTTTTCTCAATTTTCTTGTTATTCTGTCTCTCACTGTTCAAATAAACCAACCATTAAATTATAGACTGATTATTTCTTTGTCAGTGGGCAAACATACAAAATCAGCAGGGGATCAAATACTTTTTTTCCCCGCACTGTATATACACACACATGCACACACAGTCAGTACACCCCTCACATTTTTGAAAATATTTGATTATAGCTTTTCATGTGACAACACTGAAGAAATTACACTTTGCTACATGTTGTGTACACCATAACATCTGCAAGATGGAGAAGCAATGATTTGTTCCACTTATTCAAGATCCGTATAATGAAGGTAAGCCTCAACGATGTCGCTTGCAGTGTGATGACCGACCTACTGCGCACAGCATACTCTCTGGTTGCCTCGAACCAGCCATCACCTCAGAAGAATGAGCATTCCTTTCTGCAGCATTAGCACAATGCTGAAAACAATGAACAGCTTGAGAGATGACAGTAGCAATTGAATGAATGATCTCATTGTACTAGCTCATGCTGATGATTGAGGAAATCCTGAAAAATGGATTTAACCTGATACAACTGCTTCTTTTTTGGAGAATGCTGTTGGGATCACCTCCAGATTCCTGATGCACTGGGTGTTGGGTCAGAATCCTGTGGCACTGATTCACCAGGCTTGTCCAGGAAGGGTGCTCAGTATTTGAATAACTCTTTGGTCCACTAACAGATTGGGTAAGTGAATCATTGGGTGGATGATCTACACAACCCAGATTTGACAAACATCTCATCTTTTATTTATTTATTTATTTATTTATTTATTTATTTATTTATTTATGTATTTAGTTATATCGAACATTTACATCATTACAAGACAATCACTTAATCCACATACATTCAACACAAATGTTTATAAATACAGCTTAATAAATACATAAAATAATTAATTCATTAAAAGTGCATCACAACATAACAAATACATTAAGCAATGAGACTGGCTTTCTTGTTTTTTGTTTTTTCAATTGTAACTGGAACCCTGTCTTCCGAACAGTTCCACTTTCTACTCATCAGTACACAGAATATTCTCCCAAAAGTTTTGAGGTTCACCAAGGTTTGTTTTCGCAAAATTTAGATGAGCCTTAATGTTCTTCTGGGTGAGTCGTGGTTTTCAAATCACCACTCTTCCATGGATGCCATTTTAGACTTCATATGAAACCATAATGATCTTTCCTTTACTTTTACACTATCCGTTGTTATCCAGATGAGGATGGGTTCTTTTCTGAGTCTGGTTCCTCTCAAAGTTTCTTTCACTTAACATCTTAGAGAGTTTTTTCACACCGTCACCACCAGCTTGCTCAATTGGGATAAATTCACACATTTCAAATCTGTATCACGTGTTTATATATTTCTGTAAAACTGCTTTTAGACAATGACCATTATAAAAAGTTCTATACAAATAAAATTTAATTGAATTGAATTTTTTTCCAAGTGTTTTTTTGATAGTGGAGTCATGAACAGTGACCTTTCTTGATGTAAGAGAGGCCTGTAGGTCCTTTGATGTTGTCATTGGCTCGTTTGTGGCTTCCTTTGGTCTTTAAGTCTTTTGTCTTAGGGGAATTATGGAAGGTTGGCCACTCCTGGGAAGGTTCAGTACAGTGCTGATTTTTTTCTATGGTTCTTTGGAGTCCCAGAGCCTTTGCAATTGCTTTAAATAAATTTGCCAAACTGTCATGAAAGTGGCACTAATACAGACTGGATGTAAAAATAAAACAACAACAACAACAAAAAAAAAACAACAAACAAACAAAAAATGAATGAAAATAAAATCAGGAAGAAGTGCTCACTTTGCTAAGCTTCAATTGCTCTGTCCATTTTGTCCAAAGATATCTGTGATCTAAAAACTTGACACGAGACACTGGGACAGTGAATGACCGTGACTTACATTTACATTACATTAATTCATTTAGCAGTCGCTTTTATCCAAAGCAACTTATGAGAATGAGAAAACACAAGCAAAGATAAATATCAAGAAACCATACAAGAAGTGCTACCATGCAAGATCCATTAAATGAGTTCTAGAAAAAGCAATTTTTTTGTTTGTTTGTTTGTTTGTTTGTTTGTTTGGTTGGTTGGTTAGGTGTTCATGGAAGAGGTGGCACTTAATATTTGGTTGCATATTCCCTGATTGCAATAACTGCAACTCAAGCCTGCGACTCATTGACATCACTAAACTGTTACATTCTTCTTTTCTAATACCTTTCCAGGCTTTTACCATGGCTTCTTTCAGTTGTTGGTTGTTTTAGCACATTCTCCCTTCAGTCCCCGGCCTTTTCAGAAAAGGATACTGCTCTCTATTAGATCAAGGAAAGTTTTATATGGTTTGTTCCACTGGGGAAATTGTTCAATCTTTTTTGCTATCATTCCATTTTTTTTTGTCAACTTAAATCAACAATACTGTTAGGAGAACATATTATGTTTTCTGAATTTGTTATAAGATAAGATGTTTTAATTAAGGTTTAATTCAATTATTTAAGTTAAATTCACAAATAATTTTTCACAAACTATTTGTATAGTGACAGGTTTTCAAAAACAACACCTCACAATAGTGCGCCACCCATTTCCTTCCATGATGTGGTCCCTGTGGGACTGATTCCAGGTTGGCCCACCCCAGCTGAAACTAAGAACTCTGAAGGTACAGAATTTACTAGGAGTAACCTTATTAAACGTCTGTCAAATTGTCAGTATTTCAGGACATTAAATCTGTAATAAGAGGATTTAATGTAAAGTGATATTTACATTAACAGAGCAAATAAATGGGATAATGGAATTGGTAAGGTGATCATTTGTTTTGTAGGCTACTTTGAATGAATCAAAATAGCCTACTTTTTTGTAGGCTATTTTGAATGAATCAGATTCTCAGTTTAAATGAATTGGATTCTATAGATTGCCTAATATAATTAAGTATATTGGGACAGTATAACTTAAATCTGACTAAGCCCTTACAGTGGAACTCTTTGATAGAAGTAAAAATAAATAAATAAATAAAGTAACTCAAATGTTTGTTCCTTTTTTAAGTAAATCTTACTGACTCATTTCATGCAAGAGCATGAAAATATCTTTGAAAATCTTTCATCATTGTTACTTAATAACAACTGAAATCTTTAAAGGCTCCAAACAGAAGCAGAACTCCCAAGGGTAAACGCACATACAGTACATCAGTCTTCATTAAGATGAACTAGCAAAACCCAACACAGCTGGGTTTCACATTAAATATTTTAGTTCATGACAGTCAGAAAAAGACTGGACAATTATGGCTTTCATGTAAGTTTGGCTAGTAAAAAACCTCTTCTCTCCAAAAAGAATATGGTGCACGAGTTAAGTTTGTAAAATTACATCTGAACAAACCACAAAATTCCAGGAACAATATTCTTTTGACTGAAAATCAAACACAGTGCATCACCACAAACACCTCATACCAACTGTGAAGCATGGTGGTGGAGGGGTGATAACTTGGACTTGTTTTGCAGCCATGGGGCCTGGGAAACCTGCAGCCATTGAGAAAACAATGAACTCCACTTTATATCAGAATATTCATGCATGAGGCCATCTGTCCAGCAGCTTAAGTTGGGCTGAAATTGGGTTATGCAGCAGGACAATGATCCCAAACACACCATCAAATCAACATCTGAATGGCTAAAGAAGAAAAATATCAGGTGTTGGAATGGCCAAGTCCGAGTCCAGACCTCAATCCCAGAGAGATGCTGTGGTGGGATCTTAAGAGTGCTGTGTAGAAACAAATGCCCTCAAACATCAATGAACTGAAGTATTGTTGTAAAGGAGAGTGGGATAAAACCTTTCCTATCTGGTTTCTGAATATTAGTTAACTTTTTGGGAAAAATACTGGCTAAATATTATAATTCATTGTTTGTTTGTTTCTGTTGTCAGCTATGTGTGAGTTAAGCTGTCACATGAGAGATAGATGCATGTCGAAGATGATTCTTGAAATTTCAATATAGCAGAATGTGCGTCATGTCAGGTGTATCTTCTGATATTTTAGAGATGTAAGGAAGTAAGTAAGTAAATTTTATGTATATAGCATATTTAAACAATATTTCTGCAATAAAACTGCTTCTTCTGGTACTCAATTAATAGATCTTGTATAGTAGCACTACTTGTATTGTTCTCTGCTTGATATCACTTTGCTTGTATCTCTCATGTGACAGCTTAACTCACATAACGCTTTGGATAAAAGCATCTGCTAAGTTAATAAATGTAAATGTAAATGTAAACACAGCAAAACTGACCAAAATGCTGAACAGAGTAAGGAAAAGTTACATAGAAAACCAAATAAAGACAGACAATAAACAATAGTTAAAAATTTGATTAAAATGCCTGGGGAAAGAAAATACACTTTCAGCCTCTTTTTAAAAATGATAATAGAGGGTGCCAGGTGAGTGTCCAGTGGCAATTGATTCCATAAATGAGGGGTAGCGACTCAAAATCTGCTAGATGAATGTGGTGTTAGAAGATCTTTAAGATAAGAAGGAGCTCGATTATTAAGAGTTTTAAAGACAAACTACAGAATCTTAAACTGGATCCTAAAATGGAGCCAATAGAGCATTGCTAAAATTTGGGTGATATGATCATATTTCTTTGCCCTGGTCAACAGTCTTGCAGCTGTATTTTGAAGCATCTGGAGATGAGCAAGGGATGACTGAAGAAGACACAAGTACAATGAATTACAATAATCTATCTGCGATATGATAAAAGTATGAATAACATTCTTAATAAAATCTTGGAAAGACAACAATGTATTAAGTTTAGAAATAATCCGAAATTGATTAAAACTAGTCGTAACAACCAAATTGATTTGCTTCATTAAGCATAATTCTCAGTCCAGGATGATACCAAGGTTCCTAAATTGAGACAAAATTGAGGGGAAGTGATGATGAAGCTCATTAATGACACCATCTCTCAATCTTGGGGGACCAAAAACAATTATTTCGGTTTTGTCTTTATTAAATTGGAGAAAGTTAGTTATTTGTTAACCATTTTTTAATATCGTTGAGACAGTCCAACAATGCTTGAATGGAGTCACCAGCTTTCAGCGGTATGTGCAACTGGGTATCATCAGCATATACATGAAAAGAGACATTGTGTGCCCTAATAATATTTTCCAATGGACGCATATATAAGTTAAAAAGAAGTGGGTCCAGAATGGAGCCTTGAGGTACACCGCTAATAATAGGAGCGGAAGAGAAATTACCCAACGCTACCGAAAAGGACCTGTCTTTAACATATGAGCTGATCCATTGTAAGGTTCAGGATAAGGGTACCCCTTGATACCAACCAAATGCTCTAAACACCAAATAAGTACATTATGATCTACAGTATCAAAGACAAGTAAGATCTAAAGCATCAACATAGGACACTTTCATCAGAGCAGACTCTGTGCTATTTTAAGCAGTGAAACCAGATTGGAAAGGTTCCAATAACTTAATTTAAAAACAAGACCAATTGTGACTGTACAACTTTCTCTACAGCTTTGACAGAAACGATAGCTTAGAGACAGGCCAATAATTATTTAAAAAAACCTTGTTTCTTAAGTAAATGTTGAACAATAGCATGTTTATTATATCATATGTTATACACCGCCTTAGAGAATTAAAAAAAAAAAAAAATTTTACCTTTTTGCCAAACTCTCAAATTTGCAACACTATAAAATGTGTGAATATTGTGTTTTTATAAATACACCTAAAGTTTAACGTGCAGGTCAATTGGGGTGAAAATACGGTGATCTGGTGCTGTTATATGGTAGGAATCCAATTTGACTTTAACTCAAGATGTATTTCATAAGCAAATCTATAAGTCTCAAATGAATGATGTTGCAAAAAAAAAAAGAAAAAAAAAACTACAGGGTTACTGTTCACATAGATGCCTCGGTAATTATTAGGGTCAAATTTATCTCCACTTTTAAAAATAGCTGTTATAAGACATTTTAAGGAATAACTGCTGGTCTTTCATAGTCCACCAAGCCTACTTCAATCAAAAGGTGCAGGCTCTATGTTGGTACCTTGAATAGTGAAGGCCACAGCAGGGGGCAAGCTTTCTCTTACAAAGCCTCACAGTTATAGAACAGCTTTCCAATTAGAACTGGGATCCAGACATAGTGTCATTCTTGAACAAATTAGAACATGGCACCTTCAGTATCAGAACGAAGCACAGTGGCTTAGTGGTCAGCATGTTCGCCTCAGACCTCCAGGGTCGGGGTTTGATTCCCACCGTAGCAGAACTTACAGGTTCTCCCCGTGGGGTTTTCCTCCCCCAGGAGGATGTCCAAAGTAGTGTGTGTATGTGTCCTGTGATGGATTCGCACCCTGTCCAACATCCTGCCTTGTGCCTGATGCTCCCTGCGATAGGCTCCAGGTTCCCTGTGACCCTGAAGCAATGGATGGACCTATCACACCACCATGTTTAGGTGAGCAGTTGTATACGAACAGATAGTCTTAAAGGAAATAACAGAATTTAAATAACACTTAATATTTTAATACTTATAAATGAATCAAGCTTTTTTTCAGTTGTTGTTTGTTTCTGGGTTTTCTCCCGTTTTCTCATGTTTCTTCAGTTTCCCATTCAGGAGGTAAAATGCTGCTCAACTGGGTTAAGGTTTAGTGATTGACATGGCCAGTCTAAAAACCATGTATAGTAAAAACAAAAGAATTGGCCTTGCCATTATAATACAGTGCTTTCAGAGGAGACTGCACAACATCCATAGTGTTCATGTATTCTATCCGTTTTTCAGTATTGTCCTTTGGATTCTGCAGTGCTTTACAAAAATCTGACAATTCATCCATAGTCCATTTCCTTTGGATCATTACAGCATCAGATTGTCCTTGTGCTCCAGCCAGAAGATTTGGGAAAAGAAGTAGTAGCAGCATCTTAAATGGTAAATGGTGCACTTATATAGCGCTTTTATCCAAAGCGCTTTACACTGTGTATCATTCACCCATTCACACACCAATGGTAGCAGAACTGCCATGCAAGGTGCTAACTTGCCATCGGGGGTGACATGGGGTTCAGTGTTTTGCCCAAGGACACTTCGGTATGTGGAGTCACGTGGACCGGGAATCGAACCGCCAACCCTATGATTAGTGGACAACCCGCTCTACCACCTGTGCCACAACTGCTCATATTGATTGATAATAATTTCCCATGAGTGTGGGTTCAGGATGCAGCCAGGGACAGAGGAGTATGCAGTGTTCCCTGGGTTGAATAGGTTGGAGAGCGCAGTTTTGACTGCTCTACTTCCCTTTTTAACATTATGCCAGTTTGTTTGCTAGACTTCCTTTATTAAGCTTCTCTCTTTCATTTTCTAATTTTCTTTATTCTCTCATTGTGCTCCCAGTTATCCCCACAGCCTTATAACATGTCTACATTAAGAATCACTACAACTGGAGATTCTGCATCAGGGATCTGCATAACATTATTTGCCTCAACACTGTACTTCCCCACTTATTCATCTACACTCTCCCCCTCTGTGCTCTGAGTAAGTGTGAGAGAGAAAGGAGAGAAAGGAGGGGGAGAGAAATCACCATGAAAGGAAAGAACAGAAGAAAAAACAGGTCTATATGACATATTGAATAAGCAAAGACTCGTGCTTCAGCCATCTATTGGCACTACTGGAATGATGGTGGGGGGACTCTGGATCTGGGCAATAGTGATATCGTTGTTCCAGTGAAGGGAAATTGATCACTGATCATTGCTGTGTTACAGTTAGCATTACAATTTCCATTCACTGAAACTAAGAGGCCCAAACCTGTTCCAGCATGACAGTGCCCCAGTGCACAAAGCAAGCTCCATGAAGACATGATGTGTTAAGGTTCGAGTGCACTCGAGTGTAATGCACTTACATCTCTACTCTGCGCACTTTGCTTCTTCTAGTACTCAATTAATAGATCTTGTATAGTAGCATTACTTTTATTGTTCTCTGCTTGATATCACTTTGCTTGTATCTCTCATTTGTAAGTCGCTTTTGATAAAAGCGTCTG
>JAFFST010055242.1:26672-48852 GCA_022414735.1 Noturus placidus
TAATTTTGCACTCCCAATTTTTCAGTTTTTTATTTGCTGAAAAAGTTTGAAATATTCAATAAATTTCGTTCCACTTCATGATTGTGTCCCACCTGTTGTTGATTCTTCACAAAAAAATACAGTTTTATATCTTTATGTTTGAGGCCTGAAACGTGGCAAAAGGTCGAACAGTTCAAGGGGGCCGAATACTTTTGCAAGGCACTGTATGACTATAATGTGACTTAAGCAAGTATGTATGGCTGTTTTCTTGTCAGAGTATGAGGTCATAAATCTTTACATAAGATAAGCAGATGGAACTGAATGTTCCAAAAAGCAGACAAGTTGTTAAAATAAATGCATCGTTTAAATATTTATCTAGTTCTGCACAAGTTAGCCATGTAGCAGATGCATAGTCAGAAAACATGTACTTAAGAGTAGACTAACAAACTGGTACAGGTGCAATAGAAGCAGGTAGCATGAATAAAACAGAAGCTACCACCAACCAGAGTGAAATAATGATTAAAACACATCGGAAATTTGTCACAAGAGAATTGTTCAGCTCAATTTTATTTTTACAAACGCTTCAAGTGTGCATAATTATTTGTCATGCTGTATGTACAAAGAGATGACTGCTTGAAACCATGGGCTGCATCCCAAACCGCGTACTTACCTCCTGTATAGGAGCTGAAATACATGTATTTACATTTACATTAATTAGCAGACGCTTTTATCCAAAGCGACTTACAAATGAGACACACTCACACACCAATGGTACCATCGGAGGCAACTTAGGGTTCAGTGTCTTGCCCAAGGACACTTCGGCATGGGATCACCCGGGCCGGGATTCGAACCACCAACCCTACGATTAGTGGATTAGTGGACAACCCACTCTACCGACTGAGCCACAGCCGCCCTACTTCTTCTACTGTATAGCAGGTTAGTATGTGGATTTGGACGCAACCGTGCTCTTTTGTTTTCCATCAAATACATAACCACTGCTGTGTGTGTAGGTGTCCTGTTGCAAAATATTGTGAAAACTCTCACCCTACGTTAATAGTGTGATTAAGGTGTGTTCATGTCTGTAATGCACTTCAATAATGGGACTAAAACAGGAATACACCACACGTCTTAATTCAATTAGTGATTACTTGTAGTATGACTTTAGCTGGATTAAGCTCATCAGTAATTGCTGTTTACATGGTAGTTTCTTATTCAGAGTATTTTCTTAATCGGGTTAATATCGGATTATTGTTGTCCATTTAAACACACTGACTGACAACATTGAAAACAAAACAGCAAATTGAACATTTGTAGTAAATTAAATAAGTACAAGGAAACAAAGGTAAAGATGAATACCTTAACATAATGCATTTATTTTTATTAATTTATTCAGATAATATTTTCAACAGTTTTTTTGACCGATCTCTCTGCCTTTAATCTCAAGAGATCTGAACTCGCCACAGCTTCAGGAAACATTTAGAACATGGTAAACCTTGTTTAACATATTATTTCCGCCCCTGACATAATTCACTTAGCTATTCTAAGTAATTCGCCCACAACACCCCCGATATTTGCGTTTTTTTTTATTTATCCCATTGCCCTTGCAAATTAGTGCACAGTGTTCCCGTAAATCAGAGACTGTGTGTTTGTATTTGTCCAGTCTGTTTCTGAACAGTGTAAAAGCTTAAAGAAAGACTCTATAATTAACATGTTTTATTTGTATTGTTTGGTATCTGCTTTAGAATGAAGTGGCTGGAATAAAGGTGGTGAGCAAGGCATGACAGGACAGTGTCTGGGATAGTCTGGCATGCTGTCTTTTTGGCTTTCTAGCATAAACATCAGTGTCAATGGGCAGGTGACAGTCATTGATCTCATCTGCAGATCAAATGATACAGTTGTCTGGTTTCCTTTTCCTCTCACATAAAACAATACAGGAGTTTTGGGTTTTATTTATGTAGTAGAACTTCCTTAAAGCCTATATAGACCAAATAGATTGATCCATGCAATAGGAGCAGTGCTTCTCCACCTGTGGTTTATGTGAACAGTGAATAGAGCTGAGCTGAAGAAACTTAAATTATAACTAAATAACTCACCCAAGGCTTGTTGTAAAACAAAGGTCCACTTTCATTCAATTAAATGTTTTTATGTATCAGCCTAAATAACAATTATGTGGTCTTCATCAACTTCTAAGGACAAAGAAATAACCTTATATGGCAAAACAAACAAACAAACAAACAAACAAACAAAAACAGATTTCAATATATAGTTATTTTTCCCCAAAAACGTAAACTGACATTTGGAAACCAGTTGGGAAACAATAAGTACACACTTCCTATTTCGACAATCTTCAAGAGAGTAATTAGTAGCCAGGTGTTTCTGATGAAATGCACAAGATTAGTCAATCATTAAGAAGTGTGACTTCCTCTATATATGCAGATTTTATGACAGTTAAATGGTAAATTGTGCAATTATATAACGCTTTTATCCAAAGTGCTTTACACTGTGTCTCACCCATTCACACACACACTCACACACCAATGGTAGCAGAGCTGCCATGCAAGGTGCGAACTTGCAATCGGGGGCAACTTAGGGTTCAGTGTCTTACCCAAGGACACTTTGGTATGTGGAGTCACGTGGGCCGGGAATCGAACCTCCAACCCTACGATTAGTGGACAACCCGCTCTACTACCTCATCCACAACCACCCGCTACAACAGTTAAGTGTTCTGGAACACCCAGATGTCTGTCTACATCTTGCCAAGAAGAAATGACATTTAATATGATCACAGAGAAGCAATTGTTGCTGCTCATTAATCTGGGAATGGTTAAATCCAAACAATTTGAAATTCACCATTGTATAGTGAGAAGGATTGTTTACAAATAGAGAGTATTCAAGACAGTTACCAGTATTCCAGGAGAATTCAATCCAAGGTCAGGCCATTTAATGCTCAAAGATAAAAAGAAAAACCCAAGAGCTACACCATATGACATGCAGGCCTCTGTAAACACATTATATGTATAAGTAGATGACAGTGCAATTTAAAAAAAGACTGAACAAAAATGGCTTTCATGGGGTGGCTAGGAAAACGCTCATTTTCTCCAGACAGTATATGCAGCGCAACTTTGTTTTTCAAATTGCATCTATAACATGACCTGTCACATGATTGTAACATGATCACTTTCTCATGGTCATAGCCATACTGTATAACAATGCACATGTTAGAGAGATGTTCTGGCCTTCCATTTATGAAGGAGCTAAAATTTGGGAAATGCATTTGCATTTCAAAAACTTCAGGACATATTGGGAAAATTGTTTAAAAATGGTGAAAACCATCTACTTCTGAAAACCATCTACTTCTACAGCCTGCATCAGTAGAAGTAGTAGTAGTGAAACTAGATAAAACATCTATCATATCATTTCAAGTTAATGCCAGTCAATTTACAGCCATTTAGACCCAGTGTAGTGTTTGTATTTTCCCTTTTAGATTGTCAGAAACAAAAATAATGAGGTGTGTGTGTGTGTGTGTGTGTGTGTGTGTGTGTGTGTGTGTGTGTGTGTGTGTGTGTGTGTGGCTCTATTATGCTTTCTATTATTTCGTTCCTAACAGAAATCTGTAGCACTGTGTACTGGTTCTCTCAAAGGCATCCAATTATAATGACTGGTAAACATGTAGCTAATGAAGACAACAGGGAAAGGGACTAATTAGTAAACTCTTTCTGTTTGTGTTCTCGTATTTTCAAATGAAATCCCCTGTTTCACATCAGCTGGAAGCATGTAATCATAAAGCAAATTTCTAAAGGGATTGCGTCCCAAGGTGTCATGTTTAAAAGTTCAGACTAAAACCTTTTCCCTTTCAAATAATAATGCTGGTTTTATTATTCTTCTTATTATAGTAGTTGATAATAATAATAATAATAATAATAATAATAATAATAATATTACTACTACTACTACTACTACTACTAATAATAATAATAATAATCATAATAATAATATCCACCAGGGTGGACAGACAGACGGAGGGACGGATATACTTTATTGTATCTACAAATGATTCAATGACTGCTTGACCTGCAACATCATACTAAATGTTTGGTCCTGTACTTGAATGGGAATACACTGGAATAGGAATGTTGCGCCAACTATAATTCTTTTTTCAGACCCTATAGCAAGTGTCTCATACTATTTACAAATAAAGGAACCCACATTTTTAATTCAGAGCATGGGGAATACATTTAATTTAATTAGAATATTAGCAGATTTATCCTATGGGGGATAATAAGAGAAATAACTCAAAATCCCAATAGCCACTCTAGTGTAGGAGACTGGGAATTTGTCCATTTTGAGTCCTATTTACATGATTACATATTTACATGTACTGATCACATGTGAGATTTTATGAACCAAGCACAAAACAATTTAAATGAACCCCTGCTCATTAAGGGCTACACATGCAATATAAAGATCAATTAAATAGTGATTTAATGGGAAAAGCCAATTTAGTCTTTTTTGTCTACATACTGTAATTTCAGCTGTTATTTATTCATCAGACAATAAATAAATCTGAATTTGTAAGTAGGATTAACATATGGCCAAATACTTTATGATTGTCAAGATTGTCATGTACGCATGCATAATATCGCTAGTAAAGATGATTATTTTTTCCACTCAAATCATGCTCATTTTGATGTTTCAATCAAATGTAGATCAAACATCATTGTGTGCACACAAATTTGCATTGGTTCTACACAACTTTGATGAATAAGAGCCACTGTCATTAAACGGATTTAGGGCGGCATTAGGGCGGCTGTGGCTCAGTCGGTAGAGCGGGTTGTGCACTAATCCACAAATCGTAGGGTTGGTAGTTCGAATCCCGGCCCGGGTGATCCCATGCCGAAGTGTCCTTGGGTAAGACACTGAACCCTAAGTTGCCCCCAATGGTAAGCTAGCACCTTGCATGGCAGCTCTTCTACCAATGGTGTATGAATGTGCTCTCATTTGTAAGTCGCTTGTAAATGTAAATGTAAAAATGATATTTCTGTAAAGCTGCTTTGAGACAACGACGCGGAACTCAGTTGTTCCAGGGCTACGGGCACTAGAGGTAGGGGGTATCAATACTTGCTGGTCACCTGATTGAGACCCCGATAGTCGATACATGGCCTCAGACCTCCCCCCTTTTTCTCCACGATAAAGAATCCAGCAGGTGACGTGGACGGCCAGATGTACCCCTGTTGGAGTGCCTCCTGGATGTATGTGTTCATGGCCCGCTCCTCCACCTGGGAAAGTGGATACACTCAACCTCGTGGAGGGTTGGCACTGGGGAGGAGGTCAATGGCACAATCATAGGCCCTTTGGGGAGGTAGCACGCTAGCGCGTTCTTTGCTAAATACCTACTTGAGATCATGATACGCGGATGGCACTGTGACAGTGACAGAAGACAGGGGGCTTTCCACAGAGGTGGTGGCTACGGGGACTGAGGGACCCTTCAGGCAATGACTAAGGCAAAAAGGGGACCACTGAGTCATCTGTTTGGTTGCCCAGGAGATCTGAGGATCATGACGTGCGAGCCACGGTAGGCCCAGGATGGCAGGGTGATGAGCTGATATGGTGAGGTACAGGACAATGGTTTCCTGATGGAGGGCATTGACTTGCATAGGGATCGGGGCTGTATGATGAGAGATGATCCCACCTCCTGTCAGTGACCCGTCGATGGAGTGTACCTCCCGCGGTTGGGGCAGGGCGTGGATGGGGAGGCCGAGAGATCGCGCGGTTCTCTGCTGCATCCAAGTCGACGAGCGCTGAAAGTAAAACAGATTCACATTTCACAGAAGTACAGATAACACCAAAGAATCTGTTTTACCTAGTTGGAAAGGACTCACTTGATGTAGGATTGAAGGGCCCACCTCACTCACTTGCGGCCAGGTACCAAGGAGCAACGTGGGTGTACTCATCCTCACGGGTGCGCACCTGTCTGAGCTGCATGGGTTCCGTGGGCGGTAGGGGCTCCGTTGGGTCAGCTGTTCCCCTCGGCATGCTACCTCCCGTACCAATCAGTAGTTCGGGGTTGAGGCCTCGACGGAAAGCGATTTTGAGCACAGGCTCATTCCAACCATTCCGTGCCGCGATGGTACGGAACTTTAGGGCATATTCCACTACCTCGCGTGGCCCCTGCACCATCGTGAGGAGCTCCTGCCCAGTCTCCCAGTCGTCGGGTGAATGATCAAAGGTGCGCTGTAAGCGCGCGAGGAACTCCGGGAGTGAGGGTCTAACCCCTCCTCCTCGCACCCACTCTGCGGAGGCCCACTCCAAGGCGCACCCGGAGAGAAGCTCCATGAAGTGGGCTAGCTGGACTTTTACATGATTGAGCCCCTCTCCTTGAAAATTAACTGTGATCAGTGAAGCTATCCATGTAAGTCAGGACCCCCACTAACCCAGAACCCCCAGAGCTACAGATGCTATGTCAAATATAATAAAATTGTTTACATTTTAATGTTTATTTGTCTTATTTATTTAATGTTGATTTGCTTTCATTTATGGATTTTTGTAAATTGATTCCTCTCAAGTCATCCTACAAATGTTTCATTTATATAAGTGTGTGTTGTTTAAATAAATAAGCTTGAAACTTGACAGCATAATCTGTACAAACGTTTAAAACTGACAGTGTAATTTGTATGTAATATTTCAGTAACTTTCCAATTAAATGATGTAAAGCCAATCAATTAATTGACTCATTAGTGATTTTCCTAAATAATAAATACATTTGGTAACACTTTACAATAAGGGCACGTGATTAAACATGTGTTAGTATCTGAATTGACAGTTATTCCAAAATGAACTAAATGGAAGCATGGACTAATCAGGAATTAATAAAGGCTAACCTTAGCTATGACTAGAGTCATGAGGATTCATGTGTTAATGGCCACATGTGTTTTAGTACATGCTGTAGTTAACGTATTAACTTGATTAACATAAACTTGTTTTTGTATTCACTATTTTTATGAGACACTAATAGAGTTTTAAAATAATTTCTGGATTGCCCATTAAATTATACTAATTAAATAATAATAATAATGATGATGATGATGATAATAATAATAATGATAATCATAATAATAAGCTTGTTTAAGAGTTATCTAAGAACTGATATGTTTACTTTAAATGAGACTGGATGGGGATTGAGCTGTGGACTAGTTTGGCATCCACGGCAGGTTATTTGCTGCTAGGTGTTAAAGTGGATTACTTTGGATTTTTGAGGAAACAAGTGCACCACCACCACCAAATGTTCAGTAATATATACACTGAATGGTATGAGGTCTTTTCTAGCCCAGACTTTAGATTCATGCACGAGTGACAGGCATGTCAGCTCCCTTTGCTCACACATCAGACATCCATCAGAAGTGATAGAGAAGGCACATGTAAAATAGAGGTATGGGTGTAATGTATGTAAATGAGGTAGAGTATTTGTCTATGAAACCTTTAATATAATCAGTGAGACTATGCCATACTCAATATGGCATTGTTCAGTACTAATAGTTTAATTGTTGAGCTATTGATTGACATTCAATTTTAGTCTCCCCTCTAATAATAGGGTGGCTGTGGCTCAGTCGGTAGAGCAGGTTGTCCACTAACCCACTAATCGTAGGGTTGGTGGTTGGTATCCCGGCCCGGGTGATCCCATGCCGAAGTGTCCTTGGGCAAGACACTGAACCCTAAGTTGCCCCCGATGGCAAGCTAGCACCTTGCATGCAGCTCTGCTACCATTGGTGTGTGAGTGTGTCTCATTTGTAAGTCGCTTGTAAATGTAAATATAAAATGATATTTCTGTAAAGCTGCTTTGAGACAATGTCCATTGTAAAAAGCGCTATACAAATTGATTAATTATAATTAATTTTTATTAATATCACTAACAGCCAAAACTGTGATTAACATTCTTTTATGATAAAATAATCTTAACATCTAATTTAGGAATCACAGTGCAGTGGTTTTCTGCTGTGCTTCAATAATGATCTAATTTACATGAAAGAAAATTCTAGTCACGTGACATGTACTATGTCGATGTACTATGTGTTATATAAATAACTTGCTCTCGAACAAACACACATTTTCTGATGTGCCGTGACCGTTAACAACACCCTGTAAAGGTATGGAGAGGACATACAGTATAATGTCTGAATGTGTTTTTGGTAATTTATATAATTGTCATTTAAGTTTGAAATTATAGTTAATATAACAATGTATCTAAAATAAAGATAAATTAAAAATAATATTTTCTTTGTACTTTATAACCAGTTGAATTGATAAGGAAATTACATTCATATACATTGTGTACATTACATAGTATGATGCTGCCATTTTTCTGTATTTTCTCTTAACGAACAATAGATCACGATGCCAGACGGAAACATGACCTTTGTGAAGGACTTTTTCATCGTTGGTTTTCCTGGACTACATCCGGACTACTATGCTCTTGTATCTGCAGTTATGTTCTTAGTTTATGTGTGCATCTTGATCGGGAATGGGTTTTTTCTTCTCTTGTTTGCAACAAACAAAAGTCTCCATAAACCCATGTATTTTATTTATATAAGTCTCGTGTTGTCTGATGTGTTGCTCAGTACATGCACCTTACCAAAGATCATTGCTCGATATTGGTTTCAAGATGGGACCATTTCTTTTGCAGCTTGTTTTTTTCAGATGTACTTGGTGCATTATTTTGGTGTGGTCAGTTCATACACACTAGCTGTAATGGCCATAGATCGATATATAGCCATTTGTTACCCATTTCGTTACCATGCTATTATGTCAAATAGAAATATACTAATTCTGAGCCTAGTAGTTTGGGTTTTTGCTCATCCTTCCAGTATAATGATGGTTGCTCGGGCTTCCCCACTTCCTTACTGTGGAGCCAACACTATTGTACACTGCTATTGTGATCACATTTCTATTACCCGACTTGCATGCACTGACAGAACTCCATATAGTTTTCCAGCTTTTGTTTATGCTATGGTAGTATTGCTGGGATCTCTTGCCATTATTGTGTACTCCTACTCCTGTATTATTTTAGCTGTCCTTCAAATATCGAGTACACAGGGGCGTCTAAAGACTTTTTCCACATGTAGTTCTCAACTCATTATAATTGCGCTCTTCTTCTTACCCAGGTGTTTTAATTACTTGGCTGCAAATATAGGTATCACATTTAATGCTAATTTGCAAATAGCCATCATTATGCTGTATAGCCTGCTACCTCCAATGATCAATCCTTTACTCTACAGTCTAAAAACAGAAGAAATTAAAAACATTTTGATAAAAGAATTTAAAAAAGACCATGTAAGCTTGACCTTATGTGTCAGATCTTAAAATATATTATGGTACACATGGACATTGCCATTGTGTTAATAAGTTATTGTAATTGGATCTACATATTCAGCACATAGTAATCAAACATTGGAATGATTTGAGCTCTGTGGAAAAGATCTTATATCTGTTAACAAATACAGTATTGCTGCAATGGCTACTTTGAATTGGACAGGTAAATACACGTACCTTTCTCTGAGCATTTCACAAAGCACTGAATTTCAGAGGTCGAATTTATTTCACACAGAGTGTACAAGATCTAGTATTTTCCATGCTTTAACATACTACATCACACTTTCACAAAGCTTGAAAATAAACTGGTGTTTAGAATCAAATGTCCATCCATCCATCTTCTATACCGCTGATCCTTCCTTCAGGGTCACGGGGAACCTGGAGTAGCATCAAATGTATAATTCCATTTTAATTTGGTGTATTCCACACTAAAAAAAAGTTATATAGTAGCATATATACCTTTCAAATATTGTTTCTTTATCAATTATAGTATGACTTGAGACCTCATGGAATATAAGCACAGCAATTATCAATAAAATTGAGCACAAAATGTAATCTGTGAATATTATTTCCATTGCTTCAAATCTTTAATCCTTTAACCTTAAAAATATTATATAGGAATATCTTGCCATTATTGTGTATTAGTATTCCTGCATTTCTTTGTATAATATGGATAATCATTGTCATGTTTACGAGCCTCTCATGATCAACTCCTTGAGATGATATAAAGATGTTTTGATGAGAAATACAATAAAATAAAGTTCGCTTGGTCCAATTTTGAGATCACTGTAGTGAGGACACAGTCTATATACTACAATGCCTATTTTCTTTAAGCAATATTCAAAAATAATTTTGTGGCAATAATTCAATACTTTATAAATTATACACATAACTTGTTTTAACTGTGTACTATGAAATAGAATTGATGGATTAATGGCACATCTGCATCCACTGCCAACCCTGTAGAAAAGGGGTGCACAATAGGTCGATCGCGATCGACCGGTCGATCGCAACGGAAGTGCGGGTAGATCGCCATTCAAAAAATAAATAAATAAAAATGTTAGCGTTGACGTACAGGACAGCCAATCTGAGATCTCATCTTTTCCCTCACCACGCGTGTGGAATCAAACGCGCCAGCGCTAAAGACTAGCGAGCAAAATCACTGAGTGAACTTTTTTCAGTCTTTTAAAGACAAAACCCAGCTCTGTGTGCACATTTAGATAGATAGATAGATAGATAGATAGATAGATAGATAGATAGATAGATAGATAGATAGATAGATAGATAGATAGATACATACATACATACATACATACATACATACATACTTGATATCAGTCCCCACGGACAATGTGCCCGCATTGTGGTCTGCGACCACACTGAGCTCCTACACACTGACGTGAGATGGCTTAGTAGGGGTAAATTCCTGCAGAGATTTCTGTCCAGAGATAAGGGAGTTTCTTTTTGCTGATTAAACATGCAAAATCTCCCAACCTAATGATTATCAGTGACATTTTTAACCGATCTGACCAACATGTTAAATGAGATTAATCAATCACTCTGTCTATAATGTACATTCCTGTGAGGTTTTGGCATCTTTTCAGCGTGCAAGTCAGTCTCATTATTGCTTCTCTGGTTTAGACCTTTCACGCTCTGCTTTTTTTTTTTTTTTTTAATCCTGTTTGTCCTCTGTTTGCCTGACACACTGACTAGTGTCTGTTTTTCACCACAATTCTGTATGCCAACTGTGGAACTTTTAATAACATTAAGGGTAACAATTTCTTATGAAGCCCATGCTTATAATGAATTTTAGACCCATTTATAATTATTTATATGCACGTATTACTGCTCTATAAACACATTTATCACGACACATAAAAACCTACACTTCATTATAATAACAGTTATAGCTACATTTTTATTATTGTTATAATTACTTATACGTGATACACTTTTTCAGTGTCCATGCTCATAATGTATTATACACCAATTGTTGCATTAATATCTTTTTTTTTTCATTATCTTATTGAAACCGTTATTGTTCAATAGTAACATTTCCAAACAAACAATTTTAACAATTTTTTATCAGTACAAAAGCGTTCCGTTCCGCGGAAAGGAAACCGACTTATTTAGGCTAAGCAGGCGTATTATTGTCCGCCGCAGCTGTGAATATGGGCGGGACAGGATATGACATCATCGTAAACTCCAGGCAGACTTTTTTTTTTTTTTTTTAAGTTGTTTTGAGAATCTTTCAAATCTGTGTTGTAAAGTATAGCGCGATATCGCTAAAATTACCGCTTCCATTTATTTATTTATTTTATAAATTATTATTATTATTATTATTTTACTTTACTAAAGAGGTCACGCAGTGTCGTCGCGACCATCTATTGGCCACACGTCTTCACGTGATCAGATTACGCCGGTCAGAGTGCACGGGATGAGTTCGCGCGCTAAATCCTAGTGCGACCGTCCCATGACTCGTGAGGACTTGACGCGAGGAGCCTTTCAGCATGGAGTGGACACGGGCCTTGAAGAGTACGTAAATTAGGCTGCTTTCCAGTTTGAATTTTTCTCTTGTAGTGTGGAAATGTCTTTTTTGCAGGTAGTTTGGAACTATATTTTTCTACATGTAGTTTGGCACTGCATTCTTTATAATAATAATAATAATAATAATAATAATAATAATAATAATAAACAACAGCAAAAGGTACCAGCATGGGTACATAGAAATATAGAATTATTGTTTATTATATAAATATAAAAGTTAGTTTAGCATTCACTATGGGTAAATGTGCGTACTTTTTGTATTTTGATTCGTAAATCAATATTCAAGTTATCATTAGCCCATTAGCTTGTTTCTAATGCAAACCTGCTATTGTCTGCTGGCTAGCTTGTTGCTAACACTACTTGATGTTTGGCAATACCAATAGCCAATAGTGCCAATGCCATTCCCCCCCCTATAATTTCCGGTAGTATGCTGAAGTGATCACTAACATCTGAACTTCATGTTTACTTCCTGTACACTCTTTTGTCAAAAGCTTTTTTCCCCCGCTACTTCTCCTACAAATTATTGTCCAATCAACACCAAATTTGGAATAAATCATCTTCAGACCATCCTGGAAAAAAAATCAAAAGAATGTTCCCTTTCAAAGGGAACTTCGACGTTGCATTTAGAATAAAAAGTATGGGAAGTGCCCTTGCGCGCGTGACTGGTATCTAAAACTTGTGTAAAATCATGCCTCTACTTATAGGCCTGCCATGATCAGGTGATGTGGCAATTAAGCACGTCTCATGATGTATATAATGGCACCTGTTAACCACGCCCCCAGCTTTATTATCTTCAGCGAGACTGCGTGTCTGTTGTTTGTGTGACAAAAGATTATTCATTTCTACTCTATTTTTTCAAAATCTTTTTAAACTTTTCTATCCCTTTTTTAAAGAGATAAGAAAAGAGGGAAAGAATGAGCCAGAAAGAATTCAGAAAGTGTGTTACGCCTTGCTCCCGTTTCATCACGGGAGGAGATGGACAGTAGAGCATGAGACAGTAGACCTCGAGGGGTCTGTCTGTCAGCATTGTAAACATTTCACGATTAGGCAGCTACGCTCTTGGCTCGCTTTCTTCTCATCCGAAGGGAGTTGGGTTTCAGAGCCTTGCGGATCTGGGCCGGCCGCTGCCGAGGTTGCCAGCCGGCTAAGGCCGTGGGTTTCTCATATGGATTTGGAAGAGGAGCTTCTTGCTCTCTTGCTCTGTCTTCCAGGTCTGGCCCTCCGCCTGACTCTGGAGCTCGTGTTGCGACTCCTCCTTCCCCTATGGAAAGCCAAAACGCCCTTGCTGACAACGAGGAGTCGGTAGAGGGTGCCATTGCATCATAAACCGACAGCAGCTCTCAAGCATATAAAGAGCTGCTAGAGGTAATTACTAGGGCAGTTGAAAAGTTGAATATAGACTGGCCCGGGGAAGAGGAAGTGGATTGTAGCAGGCTGGATGAGCACTTCCTCTCCAGTGAAAATATTTAAAGCTCCCTCACACCGTAGAACACTCCCCTTTTTTTCCAGAATTGCATGATTAGATAACACACTTCTGGAGAACACCATACACTAGCCGTGTTTATAACCTCGCGACGTCTGATTACGCAGCCATCATGGGGCGTGAGCAGCACGGCTATTTAGTGATGCTGAAGATGGAGGAGGCACTTGCGAGCCACCTCTCTCCATCAATGGCAGGTAATTTAGGTAGGCCAACTTTATCTTCTAAGCCATGTAAGGCCATCTCAGTATGGGTGGGCAAAGCCTATGTGGCAGGGGGTCTTGCTTGTGGGTCACTGCATACAATGGCAGTGTTGCAGGCCTACCAAGCAGATCTTCTCAGTGAGCTTGATACTGGGGAGGGAATTGGGCCCGAGGCAGTGGCAGAGCAGCGCCGCACAACAGATTTATCTCTCTGGGTGACCAAACAAACGGCCCGTCATATTGGCCGTTCAATTGGTAGACTAGTTGTGGCAGAGAGGCACCTATGGCTCAACCTCTCAGGGATGGGGACAAAGATAAGGTCTCTTTGCTGAAAGCCTCTGTTAAACCTTCCGACCTGTTTGGCGGTTGGGTTAATGCCATCGCCGACAGGTTTTGCAAGGCAAAACAGCAAACGGCGGCGTTCAGCCAGTTCCTTCCCCGTCGTGTCGAGTTCGCCCTAGCATCCTTGAGTGGAGCCCAGGCCAGCACTAGTGCGAGGGAGGCACAGAAGGCAAGTGTGGCAGCCCTCCTCCCCCCTCAGAGAGCCAAGGGGACAGGGCGGGGACAGCTTCAGCCAGCTAAGAGGCCTGATCTAAGAATGATCATAAAAGCAAAGCAGGCAAGGAAGGAACGGTCCTGATGGGCCACGGAGGGACAAATCAGGGGACATGAGGTTGTTAGGGCAGATAGCCCCCAGTGCTACTGTAGGGCCTGCCCTGGCCAAGGCCAGCCCACGTTTTCAGCCTTCTCTGGTCACCGAGCTATCACACGGCGACGGAAATCTGATGCTTCCCCTCCAACGGAATGTGGAAAAGCTAACATCACTGAAAAACCATTTGGTAGTTTGGAAACTACTGCCAAATGTGTCTCCATGGGCTCTGTCTACCATAGAAAAGAGTTACTGAGTCCAGTTTAGAGTTCGACCCCCCGGTTCAGAGGTGTGCTCACCACAGTTGTCAGCACAGAGCAGAGCCCAATGTTAGTGCATGAAGTAAGTTCAATTTTGGACAAAGGGACAATAGAGCGTGTACCCCATTCCCTGAGGGAGGGAAGTTTTTACAGCCGTTATTTTTCAAAAAAGATGGGAGTATGGGGCCAATTTTAGATCTGCGTCATCTGAACCGTACTGTTCGGACATGCAGGGTAAAGATGCTGACGCTCAAACTTATTGTGCCACAGATTCAGTTTGAGGACTGGATTGTGACGATAGCTCTTAAAGATTCATATTTCCACATAGGAATATCACCCAGTCACAGGATGTTCCTGAGGTTTGTGTTTGGAGACAACGTATACTAATTTAGGGTTTTTCTCTTCAGGCTAGATTTATCCCCTCGTACCTTCACAAAGTGCATGGATGCTGCTCTGGCTCCTTTGCCACTCCAGGGCAACCGTGTTCTAAACTACCTGGACGAATACTTAATTCTAGCATGATCCAGGGTACTGGCAGTTCAACATCGAGATGTTGGTCTCGCCCACATGAGGAGCTTGGGGCTCAGGTTGAACCTCAAGAAAAGTACTGTGCACCCAGAAAGTATTCACTGCGCTTAACTTTTTCTACATTTTGTTATGTTTCAGCCTTATTCCAAAATGGATTAAATTCATTATTTTCCTCAAAATTCTACAAATAATACCCCATAATGATGACATGAAAGAAGTTTGTTTGAAATCTTTGCAAATTTATTAAAAATAAAAAAACAAAAAGCATATGTTTTGTGCTTCAAAATAACTCAAAACACAGCCATTAATGTCTATGCCATTAATGGCAACAAAAGTCAGTACACCCCTAAGTGAAAATGTCTAAATTGAGCCCAATTAGCGATTTTCCCTCCCCGGTGTCATGTGACTTGTTAGTGTTACAAGGTCTCAGGTGTGAATGGGGAGCAGATGTGTTAAATTTGGTGTCATCGCTCTCATACTTCCTCATACTGGTCACTGGAAGCTCAACATGGCACCTCATGGCAAAGAACTCTGAGGGTCTGAAAAAAAAAAGAATTGTTGCTCTACATAAAGATGGCCTAGGCTGTAAGAAGATTGCCAAGACCCTGACACTGAGCTGCACCACGGTGGCCAACCTATGGCGGTTTAACAGGACAGGCTCCACTCAGAACAGGCCTCGCCATGGTCCACCAAAGAAGTTGAATGCACCTGCTCAGCATCATATCTAGATGTTGTCTTTGGGGAAATCGATGTATGAGTACTGCCAGCATTGCTGCAGAGGTTGAAGGGGTGGGGCGGTCAGCCTGTCAGTGCTCAGACCATACTCCACACACTGCATCAAATCGGTTTGCATTGCTGTCGTCCCAGAAGGAAGCCTCTTCTAAAGATGATGCACAAGAAGGCACACAAAAAGTTTGCTGAAAACGAGCAGACTAAGGACATGGATTACTGGAACCATGTTCTGTGGTCTGATGATACCAAGATACACTTATTTGGTTCAGATGGTGTCAAGCATGTGTGGCGGAAACCAGGTGAGGAGTACAAAGACATGTGTGTCTTGCCTACAGTCAAGCATGGTGGTGGGAGTGTCCTGGTCTGGGGCTGCATGAGTGCTGTCAGCACTGGGGAGCTACAGTTCATTGAGGGAACCATGAATGCCAACATGTACTGTGACATACTGAAGCAGAGCATGGATGCAGGGCAGTATTCCAGCATAATAATGACCCCAAGCACACCTCCAAGACAACCACTGCCTTGCTAAAGAAGCTGAGGGTGAAGGTGGTTGACTGGCCAAGCATGTCTCTTAGACCTAAACCCTATTGAGCATCTGTGGGTCATCCTCAAACAGAAGGTGGAGGAGCGCAAGGTCTCTAACATCCACCAACTCCGTGATGCCATCATTAAGGAGTGGAAAAGTATTCCAGTGACAACCTGTGAAGCTCTGGTGAACTCCATGCCCAAGAGGGGTAAGGCAGTGTTTGAAAATAATGGTGGCCTCACAAAATATTGACACGGTTGGCCCAGTTTGGACATTTTCACTTAGGGGTGTACTCATTTTTGTTACCAGCAGTTTAGACATTAATGACCGTGTGTTGAGTTATTTTGAGGCGACAACAAATTTACACTGTTACACAAGCTGTACACTCACTACTTTACATTGTTGCAAAGTGTCATTTCTTCAGTCTTGTCACATGAAAAGATATAATCAAATATTTACAAAGATGTGAGGGGTGTATCCTGGGGCCTCCCCTAGTGCTCAGTGTGGTGGTGCTGGAGATGCTGTTCCCAGACTGATTGACTGGTCTCCCAGGAGGGATGCTTTTAAACCAAGTAGGTTCAGCTTTCCAACCAGGTGCTGAGGAATGATTGTGTTAAATGCTGAGCTCTGTGAACAGAAGTCTGAACAGCATTCCTATGTAGGTGTCCTTTTTGTCCAGCTGAGTGAGGACCAGATGTAGGGTGATTGAGTCAATTTAGGGAGTACTGATTTGAGATTTGTATGGTTGAAATCGAATGCTACCACACATGCCCATCCGCTGTGGATAGCTGGTTTCAGCAGAGTGAGCAGATGTGGGACAAGGCCCACCAACATCTATAGCTTGTGGCCCAAACTAACAAGAAATTGGCATATAAGCAACTTGAAGTGACAACCAGATACAAACCATGTATGGTAGGGAAGCCGAAAATTGACACACAAATTCAACGGCCTATTCAAAGACCTCCATAGAATGCACATCACCTACAAGCTTTAATTACAATGACAAGTCACTTAGCCCTATGGTTCCATGTTTCCCACCTCAAACTAGTCACTTGAGGTCCCCTCACAGAGGCCAATCCCCCCTTTAGCCCCCCACAGGACCCCTGGACATTGAAGGTCATATAAGAGATACAAGATCCACAATGTCGAGATGGTAAATTGCACTACCCCCTACTGTGTTGGGACTTTCATGCACGCCACCCCAATCTTCTAGGTCCATGTGCTAAGACACTTCGCAAACACTCATATCAAAGTATACGCTCTGCATAATTGCCAGTCAATACCAAGCCTGGATTTACTGTTTGCTTACCTGCCCTGATATAGTTTGTGTTATTCATGTTTTTGCTCTTGCTTGGCCTTGTTTGTTTTTTGCTCATTGCCTGTTTTTTTGACCATGCTTCTGGATTACATCTTTGTCTTGTTTGTCTTTGTTAATAAAACAATTGAGTACCTGCACATGCATCCTCAACTGTTTCCTGACAAGTACAAGTTACAGAAAACGATGGATGATGGAACCATACATTTAGTATGAAATTGTTAACACATTTCTGTTTACAATGTTTGGTATTCAGAAGAAACGCAGTATGGACCCAGTAGCGCATTACAGACTTGAAACACTAAAGAAATGTATCAGGAATGCAGCTGCCTACTGGCCTTGAAGTATGTGTACAGTGTAATTATTTTCCCCACATCATTAGTCAATGAGATCACGATTTAAATAACACCCAACCCTAATAGTTTTGTCAAGCTATTGATGTATATTGGATGTTAGTCGACTCATCTAAGCCACCAGCCATCAATGTGTTTAATATATTTTATAGGAGCAGATGATTTTTGAATTTATTTTTACAATTTATTACAATTTCTATGCCAATCAGCCCAGTGGTTGTTTTCATAATGCTCCAATTTACATGTCACTCTTTGTCTCTTTTTTTTCTCTCTAGTGAAAAAACAACCAATAGAATCACTAGAGGGGTGTCGAAAAACATGGTGTGGTTATTCACACTGTAATTTTAGACATTACAATGTAGCTTCTTGCATAACTCTCAGGAGCTGTTGTGCAGACTTCCATTTCTTGCTAGTCATGTGACATGTACACTGACTGTTAGATAAATAAATTGACCTGGAGTAAAGACACATTTCCTCATACTATGACCGTTACCAACTCATTGAAAAGGTATGGTGGGTATACATAATGTCTAGATATCTTTTCATTGGCATTTGTTTTGAAATCTATCTAAAATCAAGATAAAGGTAATGTAACAATGTTTAAACATTTTTTTTACTCATTTTGTATTGTGTAACCATTTTAATTTGTATATACACTGTATTTGCATTAAATCTGAAATTTTCTCTTTAAGGACATCAAATCATGTCAGGAGGAAACATGACCTTTGTGAAGGACTTTTTTATAGTTGGTTTTCCTGGACTTCGTCCAAATTATTATGCTCTTGTATCTGCAGTTATGTTCTTAGTTTATGTGTGCATTGTGATAGGAAATGGAATATTTCTTCTGTTGTTTGCAACAAACAGAAGTCTTCATAAACCCATGTATTTTATTTATATAAGTCTCGTGTTGTCTGATGTGTTGTTCAGTACATGCACCTTACCAAAGATCATTGCTCGATATTGGTTCCAAGATGGGACCATTTCTTTTGCAGCTTGTTTTTTTCAGATGTACTTGGTGCATTATTTTGGTACAGTTAATTCATACACACTAGCCGTAATGGCCATAGATCGATATATAGCAGTCTGCTACCCATTTCATTACCACAGTCTTATGTCAAACAGGAATATACTAATTCTGAGCCTAGTAGTTTGGGTTTTTGCTCATCCTTGCAGTATAATGATGGTTGTTCGGGCTTCCCCCCTGCCTTACTGTGGAGCCAACACCATTTTACACTGCTATTGTGATCACATATCTATTACCCGACTTGCATGCATTGACAGAACTCCATATAGTTTACCAGCTTTTGTTTATGCCATGGTAGTATTGCTGGGATCTCTTGCCATTATTCTGGTCTCATATTCTCTCATTATTCTAGCTGTCCTACAAATATCAAGTACACAGGGACGGCTAAAGACTTTTTCCACATGTAGTTCTCAACTCATTATAATTGCGCTCTTCTTCTTACCCAGGTGTTTTAATTACTTGGCTGCCAATGTAGGGATCACATTTAATGCTGATTTGCAAATAGCCATCATTATGCTGTATAGCCTGCTACCTCCAATGATCAATCCTTTACTCTACAGTCTAAAAACAGAAGAAGTGAAGAAGATTATCAGAACATTTAGAAAAAGGCCAGGTTAGCTTGACATAATTTGTCATATCTTGAAATATATTCTTATACATTTGGACTGTGCCATTATGTTTTTGTGTTGTACTGTAATTGGATCTCCACAACATCAATTAATAATCAAACAGTTGAATGATTTGATCACTGAGGAGAAAGCCCAAAATCTATAAGACATAGAGTATATATGGATGGATACTTTGTAATGGGCAGGTAAAGAAACACAGTACCATGCTATGATCATATTTTGGTATTTTCCAAGCTTAACATGCCTAATTCAATTTATCCAAAGCATGAATATAAACTGTTGCTTAAAGTCAACTGTACATAAATCCAGTTCTAATTTGGGTGTATTTCATTCTAAAATAAATTAGATGATGCACTTCAGGACCTTTTCAAATATTGATTCTGTTTGATTCTGAGACCACATCGGATACAAGCAATTAAAAGATTGTACAAAGTGTATTTTATCTTGTATTTAATATTTTTCAGTTCTTCACATGTTTAATCCTTTAACGTTCAAACGAACATAATTCTATCTTTCTATAAGAGTATTATTCTGACATTATTCTGAATTCCTATTCTTGCATTGCTTTAGCTTTCCTGTGAATGTAACACATATGAACAGCGTGGTTCCTCCACTCATAATGATCTCCCTCTTCTTCTAGCTCTATTTGCAAATTATCACTGTTCCTGCTCTTGCTCATGACCAATCCAATAAGAACATAAAATATGTATAATATAATGATTTTTAAAATTAGATAAATACATAAAACAGCCAAGTTAGCTGTAGTATAATCTGAGTTTTTGTGTAGCATGTACATATCTGAAGTATTTACAAAAATATCTATATAGCATAATGGATCATTTGAAATGTACATACTTTGAAATGGAATGTATGTATTATTCTCAAATCATTATACAGGAGCCCCTGCTCCAGCCTGAATACTCAGCTGAACCTGTTTTTCGATTTGACTCCATTACTTTTGTCTACTGAAATAGCATGTATGTTCTTTGCTAGGGTTTGCTGTCGGAGCAGTATTTCCTCAATGTGACTAAGGTTTAGATCTGCTTTCCTGAAATAGCTTTCCGTTTTGTTTTTTTTTTTTAACCCGTTTTTCCTATGTTTGCCTGATTGTTGCTTAGTTTTTACCACAATTCTGACGTTCAATAACATTATGCTCATGTTTACAACTAACTGCTTCTGATCTGTGGCTTTAGGTTTTGTTCCTTTTATCCAACATGCCACAATAGAAGCAGTAAACTCCAGTGTTTACCTCCGTCAAAGTTAGGGGAGCAAATGCTGTTCCACATTGCTCACTTACCCTTAGGAAAATGGACAGTTAATTTTTTCTGTAATTTAATTCAAAAAGTGGAACCTTCATATATAAAGTTAAATATTTCAAGCCTTTAAAATTAATTTTTTTCATGATTATGGCTTACAGCTCATGAAAATCCAAAGTGCATTATCTCAGAATATTTCAATAGATTGTTGATTTCCATGAGTCATAATCATCAAATTTAAAAAAAAATTCACGATATTCTAATTCTTCAAGATGCACCTGTACACTCACTGACTTGGACCAGCTCACTTACACTTACTGAATTCTGGTAAGCAACCAGAAATTTCTGCTTATAACATATTAACTAGAAGAAACCATCAGTATGTTTAACCCAAATTACCTGAATGTTTTTATTCACTTTCTAATCTCACACTATCTTTCTGCAAAGATGATGTGAGAAGTCAAATACTCAAACAAGCAAACATAGTAGTAAAAATAGTCTGTCTAAAGATAACCACAACACATGAGGAAATGGATTAATTCATCACAAAATTGCATTATGTGCTGTAGAAAAAATGACACAAGCCTAATTAATTCAGCTTGTAATAAGATACCAGCTGTCAAAATGTTTGATGCTCCTGCATGTGACATAAACATCAAAATACAGTAATGCTTACACACACAGTTTTAAAATGTTCTAAAGTAATTCGACTGGATGTGACTGAATTAATCAACAATGCAAGATTTCACTGAACGGTCAAGTGATCAGTCGAGTCAAGTGTTGCCTCTAATAAAGTAAAAGGGCTATAAAGGAATTAACACAGCTGGGCTTTTTGATGATTTGATTTTAATCGAGTACTGTTATTGTTGTCCTATAGTGTACATTGTCATGTACACTATGAAACATATCTAAAGCAGGTTTGGATGAAATGCAGGGTTTCTTAAAAGAACCAGGACAGGCAAGCTAATAGGATAAAACTGGAAGGGGCAACTGAGAGATTGTAGATCTACAAATCAATTTATAACATTTTTGACATTGCATTTTTCTGGATTATTTTGTTGTTATTCTGTCTCTCACTGTTCAAATAAACCTACCATTAAAATTATAGACTGATCATTTCTTTGATAGTGGGCTAACGTACAATATCAGCAGGGGATCAAATAATTTTTTCCCCTCACTGGATGCACCTTTTAGATCTATTGTCACAAACCAGTCCTCAAACTGAATCTGTGGAACGATAAGTTTGGCCGTCAGCATCTTGAACCTGTACAGTGCCTTGCGAAAGTATTCGGCCCCCTTGAACTGTTCGACCTTTTGCCACGTTTCAGTCCTCAAA